>WHYT01017835.1:380936-394163 GCA_009806455.1 Tetrax tetrax
CAGATGTTTCCAAAGACAGTATTTAAAATGTCCTCATGTTGCTGTCAGTAAAAAATCCATGGGAAAAGGATAGCAATCAAAGCCTTGTCATAGCAAGAAAAGTGCTGAAGAATTTCAGTGCTGGGAGAAACTGTAGATGTCTAACATGCCGGGGAACTGTAAGAAACACTTCCCCAGCAATTAAGCACAATCTTACAAAAATGCAGGTAAGAACAATTTGGCCTGTTCCCAATTCTACACTTTATACTCTCGCTCATCTCATTGACCACACAGAAAGTACAACAAAAAAAAATCTCTTCAAAGAAACAAGTGTGCTGCACATTCCCTTTCTGCACCCAATAGCTGGTAAGGAAACACCTGTAACAAGCAGCACGTGCAGCCGGGTGCCTGCACGAGCAGGGTGCTCCCCCCATTGCACATGAACAGTGGAGCAGTTCGCTTCTGAGAAGCAGGCATGATATTTCATCTCGGAAGTGTGTTGATAAAAGCTGGCTGAGTTGTTACAAAAATACAACTCTCCCACCTGACACTACCACCCATAAGCTCTAGATGATACCCTGCAATAATCTATACGCGTTATCCTGTATTGACACATCCCTGAGTGTTTCTAACACAAAGGAACCTTTATGTGTAAAGTATAGTTTTGGTCTCAAGTTTTGGCACATACTTTAAGCTAATTATCTATCCAGTACTACACATTGAGGAAGTCATACTGTGGTACTTGAAAACCCAAATAACATCCCATTGCCAGCATGGCAATGATTCATTTTTATAATTCGACCTGGACAGCACTTCCACAGGAGGGAATATAAAAGTATCTCCTGCCAGGACACCACTGTCAGATCTTTTAAAAATACTACAGAAGTTTCGCGAGCAGGTGGGCCATCAAATTCAAATAATTGATCCATGTCAGTTAGACCTGGAAGCTCAGTACTACAGCACATCATTACAGCAGTCAACATAAGAAGAAAGTCCTTCTGGTTTCCCCTGCAGCAAGCAGTTGAAAGGAAACAGAAAAGCTCTGCTATCTTTTCAGCTTTGCACATGCTTCCCTTGAAGTCCTCAGGGGAACAGCAACTGCTAATAACCCCTGCAACAGGCCCCTCTCCTGTAAGGCTCACTTGCTTTTCTGAAACAATATATTATAATATTCTATGTTTCTTTATTGGAAACAGTTCAACGTGGACTAAAAAAAGATCCTTGGTGGGTTCAAGCGGTGCCATTAAATGCCCTATTTCCTGATGTAATGTGCAGCTTTAATGGGCAACCTTCCTCACAGCTGACAGCGGCACACTTCTCTCGGTGGCGCTGCCATGATGGCTGTGACAGTGGCGGCCGTTACTAAGGGCACCACTTCATCATCACAGGTAGACTTAGCAGTTGCAACTGAAATCACTACTGCCTCAAACCTACCTGCTGGAGGGGACGGATGCCCCAGCAGGAACATCTCAGTGAACGGGGTCTTCATTATTCCAGTGTCAAGGGAATTGCTCCCAGTTATGTGATTCTCCCCAGTCACGCATGGACATGAGTCTCAGGGCCTCCTCCATCACTGCACATTCTTAGGTCAACCACAGCTTCATCACATTAGTTATAAATTTCAGTTAGCATCCCAGCATTAAATTTCCAGCACTACGGCTTCCAATGAACAAGCAAAGTCACTAACTGCATGTTAGGACTCAGAAAAGATAAAAGTGATGCTTGAATCATAGAATCATAGAATGGTTAGGGTTGGAAGGGACCTTCAAAGGTCATCTAGTCCAAATCATTGCAAGCACAGAAGAAAGCTCTATCAGCCATAATCATTTAATGAATTGTTTATTGAATTTGCACAGGAAAGTCAGAGGAAATACAGCTATTAAAGCAGTAGCCCACAACCTATGGCTTAAGAGCAGTACTCTGCCTGTAAGATCTTCCAGTGCTTCCTACAGCCATGGGAAATCAAGAAGTTTCCACCAAAACCAATAAGAAGGGAAAAAACTGACACTGTCTGTGGTGTCTTGCTCCTCCAGTATCACACCTGTGGCCCGTCTTTCACTGGAGATCGCTCCATTAAAGGGACATCAATACAAACCAGAATCCACACAACTCACGTCCTTTCTTATGTAAAGCATCTCTGTTCTTAGGTTTGTTTTTTTTTCACTCATTTGGAAACTTCACCAGTGACTATACATATAACACTTTCACAGATGCTTACACAAGATGTTTCAAAACACTGCAAACAGTGCAGCAAGCTAGCTAAGGCGGATGCTTCTCACCAGGCAGGAGGAAGAAGGTTAGAGATACTCCTCCCTGCCAAATTTTGTGCCACCAAATACACACCACAGCATTGTCTGAGATAGCTAGCTGGAAATCAGCTCCACATATGCTGAAGTCAGCCTAGGAACTGCAGTATGAACAAGCCCTACAGCCCTCACAGAGATCCTTTGCTGCTCATGGCCATTCCTGTTGACAGGCATGGAAATTTAGGCACTCCTGAAAGCAAAGAGCAAGAGAATCCTCTCTTCCCATCTCCTCATTCTCTCCACAGTAAGGACTCAAAAGTGCAATCCCACAACATGGCAGGTAAACATGGACCTCTGCCACAGGCCTTTGAAAAAGCTTTGGGTGCTAATGGCTTCATCCCTTAGACTTTGCAGACCATGTGCAACACAAGCGGACCCTACGAGTGTTGGGACCTTTTCCAACTGAGAAAGATGCTAAAGACAACTTGGACACTGGACCGCCGCTATAAACAAGTTTGGTAGCTTTACTGATTTGGCTTTGGGGTCCATCCTCCCAATTTTAGGCACTAGCGACAGTGAGCTCAGGCCTAGCTTACCAGTGCTCACACCGGCCGACCCCAGGGCAGCTCTCAGCAGAAGCCAGGCAGAGCTCCAATGGGTTAAACCACCCTCCAGAGAGTCCTGGTCTCTCTGGCACCTAAACGGGAATTTTGGGTGCCTGTGCTCCCACCAAAACCCTCCAGCAAGACGTATGACATAAGATGAAACGACACCAACCCTTTATTTTTCAGTTTCTACCTCCATAAAATAGGTATAATTATACTTACTTACTTTCAAAGAGAATTATAAGGCTTAATTAGATAATTAACGTGAAAGTGTCTTTAAAAAGGCTATGTACACACAAAGCACTACTGTATTATTAGTGTAGGAAGGCATGGGGAGCTTTTAGAGATTTTCTAGCAGGTTATTTGTTATTCTGGAAGAAGTCTTTAGCTGCATAAAGCAGTCGTATAATTATTATCATCATCAGATTCACTTCCTAAAGTTATTTATGAAACACTGTATTAAAAAAAAAAAAAGAAACACCCAAGTTAAGTAGCACTGAGCTGAGCTGTTTCATTGCATGTGCTGATTAGGAATGCTGTTAAAATGTTCCTTTGCTGCAGTGAAAATGCTGGTGCCAGAAATTTAGTTATATGTTTGTTGCTAGAATCATCATTATTTAGATGTAAGTGGTAGGTATCAGTGATTTCCATGCCTTTTTGTTTTTATTTGTATTTCATTGTAATGGGATTTCTCCTGGAGTCTACTGGAATATTATAAAAACATGCAGAAACTTAAGAACTTGAATTGCCCTGTTGCACAGCTGATTTTGACTGCACCGCACACCCAGGAATTTCTCTCTTCTGTACACCGCATAAATATGGTATATTAAAAAAAAAAAAAAAAAAAATCACTGAATTATGACCCTGAGTAGGGAAAGCAGGGATTTCCATCAGGCAATAACTATGCTATTCTACCTGCATTAAAAGATACAAATTACAAGTACTCCAGCTCCATGGTAGTGCTTGGTATGGGAATACGCAGGCCAAATTTACTCACTGAAGTCACAGAAGTACTTCTGTAGTCCATAAAATTTCCCTCATAAGTCACGTGAGGAAGATTTCACCCTAAAACCCTATTTCTCTGGTTCTTTTTCAACCAGATGTCATGGTAAACTATACTGTGATCAAGTTCACATGAGTTTCATACATCTACCCTCAGCAAATTTCTCTTGACCGACTTCCATAGGAAGTAAAATCAGACACAGTTTTATTGAAGACATGTCTGCACAGCTCTTGACTGAGTCCTGAAACATTGCATCAACTATGTTTCTTCAGAAGTTTAAGGACTGATAGACTGTTGGACCCAGCAAGGCTGTTCTTTAGTATCGAAGAACCAGCCAAAACCAAGATTTTCCATTAAGAAAAAAAAATGTTCTAGAGGGTATTGTGCGCTATTATGGCACAAAGAATGAAGAGGTCAATTCTCCCATCAGTGTATAGAGACTTTCATATTTACTTCCTATCAGCAAGAACAAGAATTAGCTGAACAAATTCTTTTCAGAGTGATGGAATAATAAAATTGCCAGGAACTGCATTCACCACCTTACAGCTTCTAATAGTCCGTATCAGTATTTTTTATTTTGAAGAAATCTATAAAGCAACATATTCCCCAAAGAGAAAATACCTATAAATCTCATTTTCAATAATAAATTTAATTTTTAAATCTGTTCATTTTGATCAGTCTCCATGATTCTGGTACAAAACTAGGCAGAAAATGTGTTTCCACCCAACTCTAATTGAGTAGAAAACCCTCCATAAAAGAACAGGAAAGAAATCTAAACAACATCAAATATTTATATCATGGGAAAACATCAAGAGAGCTTTTTTTGTGGCTTGTACTGTATATATTTTACATGTAAATTAAGCTGAGTGGTTCCTCTTCATAGCTTCAAGCTGCTGCTAATGCTTCATAGATTTTTTGGGCAGACAAATATTGGTGAAAATAGTTTTATAACCTTCATACTGAAGATTTATTGTTATTCGTGAACTAGAAGTCTAATGCACTGACATGTGGCCTTGGCTCAGTCTCATTACAGAGTAATTCGCACCCCTAGTTTAATTGCTGTTGTTTGAATGTAAATCATCCTCTCCTTTCATACATACCAGATCTGCTGGCGTTTGCTCAGCTTACGGTAAAACTACTGTTAGCTTAACCTAAAACTGTTGCACCTTCAGAAGAAAGTTCAAAAACCTCTGTTCTACTCTTTCCCAATGCAAACTGGCACTGCTTCTTCCTGCCCTGGCTCCACTTACAAAAATAATGTTTGCTATTTTTAAATGCTTAGACACACTGCTTCCATTCAGCCCTTGCACTGCTCGAACAGCAGAGGAACACCGGTACATGACACGAGGCGAATTGCAGGACCTCCAGCAGCTGGTAAATCTCTCATCAGCAATTCATTGAGATTTCCAAAAATAATTAAGATAAATTAATGCTTGTGATGGAAATTGGCCAATGCAATTAGAACATGGTACTTACACTATGACATTTTCTACTAGCAAAAAAGGTATGCCAATACTGCTAGGTATTGTGCATACAGCAAGGGACAATTAATGCAATGGACTGCCACTTACCGAAAACAATGGACTTCAGTATGAGCAGATGGCAAAATCCTGTATTTTTCCTACCTGCTTTCAGCCTCACTTCTGTGGCTCACTACAAAAGCAAACTGCATCGGTTCAAAACATGTAACCAGCAACTCTTGTAATTAGCAAAACCACCACCCTAGTGGGTACTTCCCAAGCTCATGAACTATTTAAAAGTTTAAACGTTTTTTAAAAGGAGTTAAACACATTCTTAAGAGGGCAGGTCCATGGTGGTCTAAACACAATTGCTGGCTTAGAAAGTCCTTGTGAACTACAAACTGTCAGAAAATAGGGGCATACGGGATGGATCACTGCATCCATCTTGTTTACTGCTCCCACTTCAGCATCCACTACCAGAGACTGATTGA
Source organism: Tetrax tetrax (assembly GCA_009806455.1). NCBI lineage: Eukaryota > Metazoa > Chordata > Aves > Otidiformes > Otididae > Tetrax > Tetrax tetrax. The sequence continues at coordinate 386,721 of WHYT01017835.1, forward strand.
AGAAGAAATGTTTTGGACTTTAGCCAGACTGGTGTGACAGTTCTTATACATTTCATAAGCCAGGACCTCCAGGAATAACCCCTCCGTGGGCAAAGCAGCTTTGTGGGTGCTCCATAGAGCCAACGAGCAGCTGGGATGGGGGACAGCACCGCACAGCCAACCCACATCTCCATCAAGTGTCTGAGAAGAGATATCTGTCTGAGACACGTTTTGTGCTGTCCTAATGGGAGAAGAGGAAGAAGACCCTTTAACCTGGACCTGTAAATCCACATCAGCTTTATGAGATGCATGCTTAAGGCTCATTAATGTGCCTAATGGCAAAGTTGTACTTAAGTGCCTTACTGAATTCATATGGATTTATTGAAGCAACTCAATAATTTATGGAACTGAAGCCTAAAAGCAAGAGCTTCTCTTGTTTAACCTAAAGGCATCATTTTTGGCTAGCAGCTGAAGAAGCCTTATTGTCTTTTATAGCTCAGTCAACAGGGAAGGAAAAAGACATTCTCACTGCGATATACCCGATAGGTGCATACAACTTCTTTCCTTACAGCTTCAATCAGGGCAATGATCTTCACCCATGTTTGATACAGATAAGTTTGTAAAAAGCTATAAGTATGGAGAAGACTTGTCTTTTTAATAACCAGATACACTGTCTATCTTCAACTGGGATTTGTTTCCCTCTTGTGGGTTCTTGGTCCAGCTGCATTTCCCTGTGGTTTTCTCTGTGGAAACCTGTCTCAAACACAGACAGGGCTTGCTGGGTTTCCTCTGGAAGATGCTGCATGGGGATGGACCATGCCATCGCTGCAGTACAACCTCAAGGAGTTTTTGCAACATACATGGGTTGTACTGTGCTTGCTCCGAGACATCTTCAGAGAACAAAAAAAAAAAATTCAGCAAGGATTTTTTGGCAAATCTATGACCAAATTCTGCACGAGGGACAGAGAAACCTCAAAAAGCAACAAGTAAAACTAGGCTTATTTGAATTGCGGCTGCAGTTTTGAGATGATACTAAAGGTGACTGCAGCCACTGTGCATTTTTGGCAGATCTATTCCTCCTCAGACTGTGTAAAACGCAAGTTAACTCTGGGCATCCTGCCCCAGCTTTCCTGAACTTACCCCATGGGTGACAAAAGCCAGAGAAGGTGACCTGACCTGTCTGCTCTCAGGCTCAACACATGTTCTTTACTCCATTTCACCATCACATTCATATTCCACTATCAAATTTAGGATGGATAGACTCCTGGCATCTCCACCTGAGAGCATCTCTGGATGAAGACAGAACCATGCCATGGAGATGCTACGCTCAGGAAACCTGGTGCAGCTGTCTGAAGGGCAGCTCCCCACAGCATTCCTGAGCATTTCCAACCAACCCTTTCAGTTAGAAGATCTCCCATTTCAGATTTCTGCTAATAAAATGACATTTGCTTGAGAAAGGTGGAGAAAAGACAATTTGAACACCTATAGTTAAACTCCTGAACCCAGACCACTGCCATATTTGTAGTTTTATGTTCTGGTTTTGGATAGGGAAGGTTGGACAACTGCATTCAACTACATGACACAAGGCAGAAAATAAGAAAGATACCAGCTGTGCTGAATCCTCGGTTTGGGGTTTAATAGGGCTACACTGATTTGCACCCAGTAATTAATTTTAAATGGAATATGTATTTACTGTGACATATGTACATACACACACTCAGAAAGTATGGAAATATATTTGAAAATCTTTACAGTATCACCATTCCTCTACCTCCAACACTTCTCCGTTAAAAATAAATAACGCATTTGCAGGATACTTTTTATTTCAAAAGCAGGGTCAGTGGTGGCAATGGTGTGCTTTGCTTCTGACTACAAGTAAGCAGCGGGGATTGCACCTGATCTGGCCCCAGAGAGTAAATCACTGTTCTGATGTTAAATCCTGCAGATGGGAAGAGCAAATAAATGCCCAATTTCACATCACCTGTAGTGATGGCTCTCCTAAAACTTTCCAGTTAACTAGTATGTCCAACTTGCCTTGTATTTTCCTACATTCAGTGTAGGCAGTGCCTTACAATGAGCACAAAACCACAAGTTATTCTCCTTAGTTACAGTCTCTAAGGCAACTACAATATATTGGAAGGTGACCCCAAACAGCTTTATCCTGCATGGTGCTTTTCCAACACCAATTCTTTGTACTGAGCAGGTGGAGTACATGCAAGATCCAAGACAAGAGGCAGGTGGATGCCTAACAGCAGCAGAGTAAAAGAACAGGAGGAAAAGAAAGTCTTATTCCACGTGAGTCAGAGCTCCTGGGGGAACCACGTGCTCAGAACTGCCAGGAGGAGATATGCAATGACAGCATTTTTCACCCAGGCTGTTGATTCCCTGAAGAACAGCTTTGCAGAGCATCACATTTGCCTCAGACCTCAACCTCACCCTAAGAAACTCCCCTTTCACCCTGCCACAACAGCAATTTTGTTAACATCGTTCTCATTGCATGGGGGAAGTCAGTAAATGACAGCAGTCTGGAGAATATTCCCAACTTTCCCTGCTCCAGTTTGGCCAGAATCTTTCAATGGAACAAAATTCCTATCAGCCTTACAGCCTGAGGACTAAGTGTTTATTTCAATGTCACCGCCTGCCTTGTGTGCTTGGTCAGGAGGAAAAGGAGAGGAAAATCCCGTATGAGAATCACCCCAAACTACCACTACCTCAAATTTAATGTGGAATTATGTGGGAATTTTTAAATTTTTAACTATGGATTTTATCTTCCCTCTCCAAATCTGTGTTCCCTGTACAGTCTAAGCATCCGTACAAAGAACAGCTCAAGGGAGGGACTCAAGACTGGTACTCCAGGAAAACATTCACCCCCTTCTTTCTAGCTCCACATTATCCATTCAGCAGCATTTCTACCAGCGGGTACGTCACCCCGAGTACAATCAATGCTTAAAACATTTGAAAACAGGACTGTCACAGCCCATGAAAAATACAGGATTTAATGTCTGCAGAAGCACAAAAGCACTGTCTCCAGAGCACTTAACATATTGACAAGCCATGTGAAAACAGAACATTTTTCTCCAAGTTGCCAGTTATTTTGGTTCCTCTGAGGAAAGCATCTCTATTGCAATATCACACACAGATGGGGCCCCTCGCTGCCTCTATAACTCCAGATGCTGCAAGTCCTTGGTCCTCACTGTATTTTATACCAAAATAATCAGATCAATTAATCTAAATTGTGCAGGGAAATTTAAACTTTAGGCGGGGAAGTCTGTTAAATGCCTCAGAACATTTTCCAAGGAAGGGTCTATACACAGTAAAGGATTTCATTTCCAAGCTTATGTTTCAATAATTTGAAAACGGCAAAACCAATTATGCAACCAAGTGGCACTCTCCTTAATTAAGGAAGTCAATTCAGAATCAATAAAAGGGCAATTAATCTGTGGATGTTAGTGGCTCTGAATTATGCTGATAGCCCCAAAGAGGTGACCCTGTGATCTCAAACACTTCTCCCAGGGTCTGAAAGTTTCCATGAGCTGATCTATCATTTTATGACAGACACGCTGTTAGAAAATACACTGATATCTGTCAGGAAACACTGATGGAGAAGTGAACTAAAAAGTGTGTCTTTTGAAAAATTATTGCAGTTAAACTTGTTCTTGCTTTGGATCCTCTTAAAGGCACAAAAGCTCGTTGAAGGGAAAAGGGGATTCAGTGGAGGAGCACGTGTGCTCTCCTGGTGATTGAGGACCCAGCTGGTCATCCAAGATCAGAGCTGGAACTGAAAAAATCCCCGATTTCTGTATTTCCTGACCTCAGCCACTCAAAGTCGCTTTGCCTGCACTGCAGCCCAGGGACCGGCACTACTGGCGAAGGTTGGTGGGAAGGACACCCACGCAGCCAGCAGTGTGAGTCGGTTTCTCTTTGAGCAGTTTTCTCTTCCCAACGGTTTTCCGACAGGTCTCTGGCAGGCTTTGGAGAGGAGGAGTGCACAATTTAGCACAGTCCCTCTGTCCAAGACAGCCTCTTCCTCTCCATTCTTTGTAGAAATAGGGCAGTGCAAGTTTTTCAAGGAGAAGGAGGAGAGTACGAAATGGTGTAAATCTCGTCCCCTCTCACACACCTGGGCACAGATCACCATGGCACATGCGGATTTATGTTAGCGGTGATACACACAGATTGGCACAAAGAGAAATTACCTGGCGAGTTTAGCAGCTTGTGAGACATCTCAGTGCTGCAGAAGGTAAATGCAATGAAACTCAACAGAAGAGACGAGCCAGTTTTGCAGGGCGACTCCCTCCTCAAAAGACAATCCCTCCAATTTCACTGGCACTTCATTGCTTATAGAATACAGAGCTACTGGAGCATGTTAAAATATCACACTCTAAGCCCTTGTAAAAGTATTATACTAAAGAATATGTAAAAGCCAGATCCAGGGTAAGAGGAGGTGCAACTAAGCTGCCATCCACGGGTGACTTAAGAAGCTTATCTGCATTATTCTGTACCACTCTCCACTGACAACTTTAACAGTCACTCTGAGAAACATCTTATTTCCTCCACCATCTCCCGTGCATCTGTAGCTAATACCACATCCAGCAGAGACTTCATTACAGGTGTTTCATCCTAGCCCAAATCTGTGAAATGTGGCTAGCCCTGTATTTGAGAACTCTGACTTGATCTGTCTCTTCATTTCTATTCTTTTCCTGGTCAAGGGGTATAGCTCGTCTTTTGGTGCCTCCCTTTGCTTCTTCCTTATTACCAATCCCCTGTCTCATGAATTTTGAGTTAGACATTTCGCCTCCCCTGGCAGGAGTTCTCCAGTGTGAGATGACTAACAGACATTAAATTGTTCCTCTCGTTCCTCTTTAAAATGTGCTCAGAGCAAATGCTAATAGCAGCACATCTCAAAAGACTCCTACCAGCATTTGTCTTGATCTTTCATTACCCATCTGTCAAAACCCAGGCGACAGTTATGAGTTTACATCAAAGTTCAGAGGCACCTGTTAGTTTTTAAAAACTTCTGCCTTTAAGCCTACATTTTAAGAAGCTGGGTGTGCTTGCCGAGTTCCAGCATCGGAGCAGGAGACTAAGTACATGATGAGAAGATCTAGGCAATTTTCCAAATAATAAATACTTGGGGGCAAATAAAACACAGCCCTTGGGGCAGAGCATCCAGCAAGTTTACTCTGTATCTCCTCAAAATGGCTCACATGGCACCAACTTGCCAATCCAGGCAGGGTAAGGCCAAGAAGAATGAAAGAAAGAAAAAAAAAAAAAAAGAGTGGCACCAGCTAAGCAGCTGGCATCACTGAATGTCAGGCAGTTGCCTGTTTGAAGATGCTGGAGATCATTAACCTGTGCTAATCTGATCAGAAAGGGAGCAACAGCCACACACTTCTGCTCGTGGTGCTCGAGCCACAGTGCGGAGCTGAAAACAGAGGTCATGGTTTGGCATGAGGGAGGATCATGGAGAAAGACAACTCACTGAAGGCCCTCAATTCTCTTCAGAAACTCTCTTCTCTACCGGAATCACAGCTCTTTGCGGATTTAGGTTTTGACATATGAATTTAGCTTTCTAGACTGCTTTCAATAGAAATCAGGCAAAATAGAAAATTCAGAATCAAGTAGGAAAATCCTCCCCAAGCTCCTAGCAGACTTTGGTGGAAAAGTGACCTTTGTTCAAACAACCAGCAACTGTCAAGCCTGACTTCATCAGTTGTAGCTGAACACTAAGTTTATTTTGCCCACTGTTTGTATTGCCTGCTGTAGACTGTTATTCCCATGCATTTCCAACTGCTGCAGAACATTCTCCACTTTTTTGAATGGTTTATTTCAATTTAGATGTCACAGATCTACTGAAAAGCAAGTGGGAACAGAACACTGTCTACAGTTCCCTGGTATTTTCTGGGTATCGATGAATGTCACTGCATGCCGTAGTGCGTACTTCAGAAAGGAAAGAGTTGGACTGATGCTTTACCAGATTCCCCGAAAGTTCCCTGGACTAGGCACAACCTACTTTTTCTTACAAGCATAATTTTTACGTCAAAAAGTTGGCTTTGAATTCCTGTTTCTGTTTTCCTATTTTGCAGAAAACTTCTATCTATACCAAGCTAAATAATTCATGGTCATCTCATCCCAGCTGTATGTTGAAAGGGGCATGGAAAGCAGTTTGCAACACTGCCAAACAGCGCGTTCCCTGTGCAGAAATAATTTTGCAGCTCCGTTATTTGCAATGAACTAGCAATGCTATGCTTCAAGGGTTAATTTTGATACACAGAATAGAAATGCTGTTTCCACTGCTCTGTCTTGTTACAGGAGACTGGTCAGCCCAGCATGTGCCCCCTTATGGATCCTGTGGCTTCACTCAGCACCTGGAGGTCACATCAGCGGTGAAGATGCCAACCATAGTGTGTGGATCTATGTCCCAATCAACCCTTAACCTTCATCTTGTCTGCATGCTCCAGTTGGATTTACAAAACAAGCTGGAAGTTTGTTCTAAACAACTGGAAGCATACAAAAAAAAAAAAGCACATGCATCTTAAAGGTACCACTGCGTATGTGCAACAGGTCCCTCGGGAACCTGACTCACTTTTTGTGCCAGTGTCTGAAATGAGACCTAATAAATCAAGATAAGGCTATAAGCCAAGCAATGCATCTTTTTCAGCGGATGGCAGAATACAAATGCAATAATTTGTTCTGATTATGGTGTTTGATTACTGCGTGCTAGAAAAGGCTCAAACAGAATGTAACTTTTAATTATGCCATTTCATGGCAGTTCATTGCAAAGCCAGAAGCTCTTTCAGGGCTGTGCAAATGTTTGCCTCTTTCCTGATAAAGCCTGGAATATGTCTCAGTGCCTTCCATAGCCTCTGGGCATAGTCTGTATTCATTCTTGCAGATCTCACTGTTGATTTGCTATATTTTGCTACTGCTACCCTGGCAACCCTATGAAACACAAAGAGCTTATTTCTGTGCCTCCCTTTCACACACAAAAAAAGTATTTAGATACTTCTAAATAAACAACACCTGCTATCTACTGAAAACTCATGCAAGAGTGTAATATAGTTGTCATCATGCAAATTATAGTTGACCAAGAGTTGCAAATACATGCACCCCAGAAGCACTGCATTTCCTCTGCTTACGTTACACTGAGCACAATGCGTATTTCTCTCTGGGAAACCCTTGACGTAAACATGGTGGCCTAAGGCTGAAGGAATAAGGTGGGATTAGAATATGCTACAGCTATTTGAATATGCCTTATGTGTGTAATAGAGGGCAGAAATACTCTCAGTTGATTTTTTTTTTTTTTTACTTAAATATCGCAAAGATTAATCAATTCATCTACACAAACCTTTCAAGCCACTCCCAGCAGTTGGCAATGCCCATTTGTGAAGTTCAGACAAACTAAGAGGAACTCAGATTTCACCATCTTCTACATTCTAAAAAAAAAAAAAAAAAAAAAAAAAA
>WHYT01017835.1:405482-416868 GCA_009806455.1 Tetrax tetrax
AAAAAAAAAAAAAAAAAAAAAAAAGGCAAACCCCCCCTCAATCTGCCACTGTACCTCCTTGCAGTATCTCAAGGGGGCCTACAAGAAAGATGGGGAGAGGCTGTTCAGCAGGGCTTGTTGTGATAAGACAAGGGGTAAATGGTTTTAAAATATAGAGAGGTAGATTTAGATTGGATATTAGGAAACAATTTTTTACAGTGCAAGTTGTAGAACACTGGAACAGGTTGCCCAGAGAGATGGTGGATGCCCCATCCCTGGAAACGTTCAAGACCAGGCTGGATGAGGCTCTGAGCAACTTGATCTGGTTGGAGATGTTCCTGCTCCTTGCAGGGGGGTTGGACTAGATGGCCTTTGAAGGTCCCTTCCAACTCTAACCATTCTATGATTCTATGAAGTGAAGTAAAAGCATGAAGGACCCTAGAAATCTCATGTTTGGATTACTACGAAAGCCTGTGTTCCTCTGGGCATAACAAGAAGAGTACTGCGGTCCTCTGAAATGAAAATCAGTTCCCTGTTTCCTTACTGGTTGTTTCTCCAGCATCAGTCCATGGTGAATGCTGGTGTGAGCAAGAGTGTGGAAAGGGGAGGGAAGTGTAGGTTGTAGGAGATCCTCCTGAGTTTACATACAGAGAGACAACGCAGAAAGTCAGAAAAGCTACAGAAATGGATGCTATAGTTAGTGTCAGTAGCAGAAACGAAGGAGAGAAGATACATTCAAGAGATGCTGCACTGAAAAGCAAAAGCATTTCACAAAACCTCAGAGATGGGGGAGGAGTGAGAGTTGTGAGTCTGTGGGACACGGGGCGGCAGTGGAGCTGTCAACATTAACAGAAGAGGAGGCTGGGAGGATTTTGAAGGACAGATAAAGAGCTCAGAGTCTGAGCTGTGGGGCTTCAAACGTCAACAGGACATCCAGAAGCTGCTGAGGAAAAGGGAATGGAAAGAGAAATCTGTGACTCATCAGGTCTGGATGGCAATTAAAACCTCTACCCCTGTCAGCAAGCCCCCGTCCTGCAGCATGGGTGGAAGCTGCTCAACACTTGCTATTTTCTACCCATTTTTCTAGACAAATCCATGCAGCTCATTGTTCACATTCACCTTCTAATTATGCTCATGTGGAAATTAAGCATAGATAGGTCAGAGATGTGCCTGGGCTGTCCCAATGAGACAACCTCGCCTCCAGGTTTAGTCCATCAGGGCCCACAGACCAGTTGCCAAAAGAGAAAGATACAAACTTAAGAAGCAGTTTTTAGACAGTCACTCCTTGTACGATAATTAGAAAAAGCCAGTTGATTAGGCTCATGGTTAAATTAGCCAGCCTGCCTTTGAGGCTTGCTGGGGCAGCTCTCCTCCCAGAGCTGTCAGTCTGAAGCTTATCACTTTTTTTAGCATTGCTTGGTCAGGACCATGCTATGTTATTATCATTTCCAGCATCTGCTTTGATCATTTTCTGGCTTTCTCATCTCAGAATGGCCATGGACTTACAACACTCCAACACTCACATCAAAGAGGGAAAAAAAAGCAAGATTTTTATATACATATATATATGCAAGTAACTTCCTATCTGACATGGAGATGCTTCACGTGATCACTCCCGGGCAGCTTTCTAGACACAAACCACATCTAGCCAGACCAAACCCCCTCCTCACGTTCAGTCTGCCCACAAAGATTCATCCAAAGTCGATATATGTACTGCTGATTTTTGAAGTAGACGTTGTCTCCACCTCTGTGCCTTTCTGACTGCCCTGATGCAACGACCATCCACTGCCCATATCAAGTTCTGAACCTGTTTGTGCAAATTTTTTCTCGGGGCCACTGCCATACAGCAGGACCATGTGTAGCCTGTATCAGAGCTGCTTTGGGCTGGTTTTACATGGCATAGCAGCGTTAGGAGAAGAAAGCCACAGTGCCTTGAATCAAACGTCTCATTACCATTTCAGCAATTGCACCTTTATTTTAATGTATGATTTACCCTTACGTCTTAAGGGATTCTCGGGCAATTTCACATATCTCTCTAATTCCAAAAGTTTAACATATTTAAATGAAAACAATTTTTCCTCCAAAATGAGAATCAAGCACCACTAATACAGTGACAAATTAGGCATTTATCCCCCCTCCCACTAGAGGAATAGCACTACTTCAAGGTATAATGGAGTGTACAGTCCAAATCCCTAAACCTGCCATCCGTAATGCCCTTGTCCCCAGGGATGTCCCGCTGCCCCACGTCTGCCCCACTGTCCAGCAGAGGAGAAACCTACACCCAGTTCCTAACCAAAACTGCCCTGCACAGGCTCAGATGAGCAGCCTGAACTGGATGGGGAAGGAATAGCGTATCTCTGAAATAACGTTATACTTGCCAATGCAATACAGACTCTGAGAAAGATCTTTAGAAGGAAACCAGCGAAAGGAACTGTACACAGGACTTCCCAAATCCTTGAGAAAGCTCCACTGCTAAGCTTTCCTCCAGAAATCTTTACCATAATCACTTCACAACCAACATTTGTGCCATGTAAACCAGGCTTGAGAAGGAACTCAGGCTGCTTCAAGCTTTCCTCCTGGTGAAAATGTCACCCTCGTGTTCGCAGTCGTACAAAACTGGTCATCCTCCCTCCCTAGTCCTCGGTTTTCTCTCGGGGAGAGGAATGCCTTGGGGAGAGCACTGGTCATGTTTTTTACATTATTTTTCTTTGGGTTCTCAGAAACGTCTTCCCACAGCCTGGCCAAGGAATACCTCCACAGAGAACCACATCTGAAGTAGTACATGAAGTCAAGTCAGCTCCTCTGAAGTACGAAACAAGCATACAGCCCCCTGGCACACAACTGTGGGTCATGGGCACAGATTTTAGATGAATGCCAGAATTCAAAGCAAAGCTTAATGACATTTACTGTTTAGAAACAAGCCTGTCTTATTATTATTTTTAGTATGTTTCTCAGACTTGTCATTATGTACTTCTGATATACAGTATTAATGCCAGGCAACTGTGTTACCTTTATTCTTCCCTGCAGGATTACGTGAGAATACTCTTTAGAGAGAATATCACACTGGGCTAAGGTTAAAAAACAATCAAGACATGTAGCAAGCTCCAAGGTGCCTTCCTGTATCTCTGAAATATAAATGATTCCCTAGCATAAAAGATTCTGAAATACATAGCCATAAAGTCAAAGCTTTGCTAAGCAAATAACAAATACAAGAGGAAGCTCTCCTTCCAAAGGCTCTGAATCACGCCGACAGCTACGGTACGTGTCAAGCTAAAATATTTCTGAAAAAGCCGAAAGCTGTCAATGGAAGGTAGCAAAGCGCTGACCAGCTCCTAGACTTCAATTATAATTCACACGGAAATACACACTGGGGGGATGGACCTACAGCTTAGAAAAAGTGCAGTATGTGTTTCTTGGAGACTTCTATGTCCAGGTCTTGCACTTTTCTGCCAATGACACTCAGTAGCTAACTGGTAACACCTAACGAGTAACAGAATATCATGTGGTTTGGGAATTTCTTCCTGCCTTCTGAGAGCAAATATCACTACTGGACATAATCAGTCAAAACACACAATCTCACTTTGCCTTAAAAAAACTATATCTATTAACAACTGAGGAATAAAGTCAACATACATTGAAAAATTCCTTAAGTTGGACACTGTCTATATTTATGAGATCAATACTTGTGTTTTAGGACTCAAAATGAGACCATGAGACTCATTTTTTCTTTGACAAAAACATTTTTCTTTTGCCAAAAAGTCAAGAAAACAATTTTTAAAAGCAAACCATCTTCTAAAGATTCAACAAAGCTTCTCTCAGTATCATGTCAGCATACCTAAATGTCACAGGCTCTGGTGTTCAAGATTAGTCTTCCAAATACATCTCCAGCCACGGATCAAACATATTAATTTGTATTTCTCTGTGCAGATGTGAATTCCTCCATCCACAAACAAGACCCACAGTGAGCAGTTACCACATCAAGGAGTGTGGATAACTTCAGTGCCTGTACTCCGAGGAAGCACGTTTCCCTCTCCGTGGTAAAGAAAAAAAAGTGAGCACAGAAAATTACTGCAGCGAGTTACAGTATACAAACATCACAGTGTTTAAAAAGGAATCTGCAAGATGACCAGAGCAGCAAGGCTCACGTTCTCTGCAGGCAAGAACAGGCAGGTTTTTGCCCATCCCAGCTGCATCTCTACCCAAAGCTGCAGTCCCTCGGTCGGGCTTGTTGTCCCTGGGCTGTTTGCAACCATGGAGTTTCCATAATTTCTAAGGGTATAAATACCCAGCTGCTAGGTGGGGATCAAACACAGCAGAAGCAGGCACACTGGAGTTTCTATTTCCATCCCGGAGTACAGTTTTTCAGCTGTCCCAGTCACACGCAAGTGATGTGCACAGGAACCCAGCGCTTGGGTGTGCACACAGCAGGCACGCACCCAGGGATGGCACCAGGGAAAGCCACTGAAAAACAGAAATATTGATCCAACGGGCCACGGTCCAGGCAAGAATGACTAGCACATGGGATGTGTAAATACACTTCCACACCTTCTCTAAGCCATAGCCTCTGTTAGTTTAACCTGTGTCACTGCAATTGCCTTTTATTCTTTCCCTTTTTGGTTTTTTTTTCTCTAGGCATATAAGCCTTCCCGAATGTGAAACACTTGCCAAGAGACATAAAGGAACAATGTCAGAGGCCTGACATACAGCATGAAAGATAATGAGCCAGACTTTTACTAAATTCTGAGAAACAGCCTACAAGGTATGTCCAACAGTATTTCTTCTTATTCCAGAAGGGGTTCTTTAATTTTTTATCACAGTGATTTTAACTCTTTTTTTAAGAGACTGAGAATACAGAAAGAGATATATATTGAGTAACTCAAGCTAAAGGTGTACAGTTGTATCCCTGCTAAAGGCATGTATGTAAGATTGTGCATATCATTAGTCAGCTAACTTCAAGCACTGCAACATGCTGCACGCTGAAACACCCAGTAACCTGGTCTACATCAGAAGTCATAGACAGTAACGATCAGCCTGATTTGCCTGACAGAACCCTACAAAATTCTGAAAGACAGTACAGACCACAGGATTGCATTTAAAAGTCCTGGCAGATGCCTTGATTTTACTACTTAGTTTCTGTAATCCCCTACAAGTGAACATAAACTGCTGGAGGTGCAGGTCCAGGAGCCTGAAAGGCACTTTCACCACCAAACACAGAAACGTGGCACACTGTTCACATCCCACCTGTAACCATTTATCAAGGCCAGGATAAAAATCTGGCAAGTTTCATATTAAAAGTGCCAGAATGAAATATGTAATATCCTGAATACACATGAAAGTGTTTCAGTGCAAAGCAAGTAAAAAAAAAAAAAATACAAAGAAAAACCCCTGTCTGCAGAACTAGCCCATATAATCACATACAGCCTAAAAAGAATGAGTAAGAACAAGTAGGCACCAGTATCATTTGTCACCAGCAGGTCTAGCAACTCTTGGTTATGTTGCACAGAAAATTAATCTTATATATAACTGTAAATACAAATTTGCTTTCCTATCTTCTATTTATGACAGAGCTCTGGGAAGCAAAGATGAAAATATCTTTTAAAGTAAGATCCCAGTTCAGCAGAGTGCTGACACACTGGAGCACTGGTATCGTCCAGGCACACAAACTGCAGGTAAAAACCACCAAAACCTTCAGAAAGCAAGAAGAGCTTTCTCTAAACAAGTAATCTTACTGTAGATGGATCTTTTCGATTCAATTTCCAAGCAAAGCAATGTTTTTGTGATTTACTCTCACTAAGCCTTAACAAAACAGCACAAGGAACGCATCTTTATCTCAGCTGTTGGTACAGTCTATCAATATTAAAATAATCTGGCATGGACTGGCTTGCTAATAAGCCAGCATTTCAGAAATGTTTCAAAACAAAACTGTCTTAGGTGTGTGATTTGTGGAAGAGATAAAACATAAAACCTATGAAGAAAAAAAATGCTGTCATTGGCACAGTAAGATTAAAAAAAAAAAACAATTACAAGGCTGAGTACATTAAATTAAACTTGGTGCAGTCATTCCTGACAAAAGTCCTACTGCACATATTTGGACTTGTAATTGTTAAAAATATCACACTGCAAGTGTTAGAGGCATCTGAGATTCTGCTTCTGAAAAGCCATACAAAATTCCCAAATCTCAGGTTGTGTTTTAACATGAGTTCCTGTAATACTTGATTCCTTGCTGCTTGCTCTTTTACTGTTTATTGTCTCGGGATCAAAAGATCCATTTTGTAGTGAAAATAAATTCCAAACCATTGTTTGCATGCTCCTTTATGAAGACAAACATAAAAGAGAGGGCCGGAGTGACTGAATCCCATTCATCTCCCAAAATTCCTGGTCCTCCAGGGGCTCCAGAGCAGCAATGTCAGATCGCAATCATGTAATAGAGTCTCTGTTGTCTAGCTACCATGGCTTTCCTTTGCAGTCATCAAAACCCAAATTCACCAAATTTGCCCAACAAAGACAGGCAGATAAGATCCTGGGTGATGCCTGAATTCTCTCTCAGCAGATACTACCTTAAATCACCCCTCAAATGGATGTTGTGTTAAAGTGCTTCAAAGCAACTGCCAGGAAATGATGACCTCAACAAAGCCGTGCACTACCATTTGTTTAATCAACCAGTCAGAAATTCAATTTTACAAAATAAAACAGAAGCTAGGAAGTCCTTCTTACATTTTTCAGATCAAGATAACTTCCTTGAGGTAAGAGAGCACAGATCAAGAAGGGTAGAGAAAAGTGAGGTGGGAAGTCTGATTATTTAGTTATTAAAAATATTCTTGCTATTTTATATGCAGTTCACTGGTATGTAAAACATTCGTGCCATTAAGGGTGATCTGCAAACATTTTAATGGATCTACCAAAATCTTACATGGCCACTGTCATGTTCAGAAGCTCTTGCTTGTGAGAAACAAAACAATTTGTGTTGCCACTTCCTAGAGCAAATCTCCTGTCCAAAACACACCAATGCCTTGCACAGCAAGCACTTTGGAAAGTCCTATTCTCTCTTGGGGAAAACATAGCTTAGTAACAGCATTTTCTACTACATCATCAGTTTAACATCTACCATTTCTAAAGACCCCTGAGGAACTCAAGCACCCAATGTCTAGGCATGAAAAAGTGGCATTCTGGGTGTGTTAGAAAAACTGTATCCTAATCTGTAAACCTGAATTGCATTATTGTAGGTCCCTTTATTCTCCCTTCAAGCATAGGCTTTGACATTGGTGTCATCATTGATCAGTCCAAAACCTTGTGAGCAGATATATGTGAAGTTTTCTTGAACTCAGGGAAATTACTTGTCTACCACATTGAGACTTGGGCTTCTGTATGCTGTTGAACTAGGACACTGCTTGTCGCTGTCAAAGCTGTAGGTCGGAAGGAAGGAACTAGTCCTCGATATAGGTCTATGGTATACCGGAAAACAGTTACTATCTTTGCTCAACACCTTCAACAAAATAGTTTTGCCAGACTTCAATACAAATCGGTTATTTACAGACATGAATGGCAGCTGGTGGAATCTCTTGAAACAACTCTCCTGTTCTTCTTAAATAGACTGTGGAAATTTTTAATCATTGTTCTTAAAAAAGCACACTCCTTAGTTAGCACTTTAAAAGTTGCACGTTTCTTGAAACTTAAAAAAAGTTATCCAGAAAAACTTAACATGTCTCATCTAACTTTAGACACTTGACCTTTTCAGTGTCTGCTGATGTGAGGTGTTCCTCACGTAACATTGCTGACTTGGCTTATCTTGGATTAAAAACCATCACAAAGCTAACAAACCTTTTGCCACAGCTGCCATACCCACATGGCCCTTCCATATGCCTTGTCATCCTGCCCCACTCTGATGAAGTTTGGATGCAGCAGGTCGGTCACACCACTGACATATGGGCCTTAGTCCAACAAGCCCTCAACACACCTGCCCCACGTCCTGAGAATCAGGACAGAAAGAGGTAACCACAACTCTGACACACAACACAAAAACCTCCACCTGCGTAAAGATTCCCAAGCACAACAGGATTGAAAAAAAAAATATATATATATATTACTTAAGGTTGGCAATTTGTTTGCCATTACACATTAGGTGCCTCCTCCCTTTCTGGAAGGCACGCTGAAGCGTGGGGCTCGCCGAGGCAGGGCCACCACGCCAGGCTGCTCGGCAACCTGCTCTCTTGTGGCCTCATTAGCTGAGCTCTCACAAGCGAAGCAGCCGAGCGGCGTCCCAGATTTTCATGCACCAACTCTGACATTTAAAAAGTACTTTCAGTTGTGACAAGATCAAAAACTCAGCATTCTTTCAAATCTCATATTAACTCTCAAACACCCCCAGCACAAGCCTGGGAAAAAAAAAAAAAAAAAAAAAAAAAAAAAAAAAAAAATCACAACTGAAAATGTTAAGCCCTTATTAGATAAAACTGGAGGAATCATGGGATTTCCCCCCCACCTCCACCTCACTCCAGGCTTCATTTGATTTCTGCAACGCACTTTGGTCTTCGAAAACACTAATCACATTACCTCCTGGACAGGCCTCATTTGCAATTACAGCAGTCCTTCCCACCTCTTCTGCCAGCAGCTCACTCAGTCACTCGTGGATCTCATTTCATTTTGGGCTCTCAACCATCTACTGGTATGATTATATTTAAATGTCAACACGAGACAACTCCACTTTGCTTATTAGAGCATCATATTCCAGTTACGCTTAAACAGAATTGTGTCAGGGCTTGTCGTCTAAATTATTTGTTCTGAGTTGTATAAAGGGACTGTTTTGTTTTACAGATTTTGACATAAAAACTATTGATCAAAACAATGTTTTTCATGTGTTTACACTTAAGAATTACTAAAAGTGTGTGGGGGAGAGGGAAGGGGGAAAGGTAGAAAGGCATGTCCCTTGGTCACAGCACATTGTATATAAGATACCATATAGAAAGACACATCGACTATCATACATTCGTATATGTAGAACTCAAACTGTTCTTCACTTATAATTATCTGTAAAAGACGTAATGATATACGGTACTCTCCCTCCCCTGCACATTCCTGTTATCTGTGCCATGTTTGGACTCTCCTTGCTGCTCCCATCACAGGACAGACCTCTAGGCGCTACCACTGCACCAACAGCATCAGTAATAACTGAGGGCACCTTCACTCTCATAACATGATTAATCCGGGACAGCACAGTTCAATCTATTTTTATGCTGACTTTATACCCAAGAACTTGGCCAAACGTGTGTTTCAACAAAGCCAGGCTGTACTCAGAAGGTTGCAGTTGTGATTGACCAAGCAAGGGCATTATCATCTCAGCCAACAACGTAAGCCACGTGGCGCAGAAGATGGTGGAGGAAATGTGGAAGGCATAAGGTAACCAAACTTCTAGTGCCAAAGACTATATAAATCTATAGAAATTGAGAATTTCAATCCTTTTCAATTTTCTTAGTTGCTACACAAGTATTAAGTCTTTGCTTTTGCAACCCTTAATGTTATTTTAATTTATACTAATACCCAGCTTTCCTTAAATCTGGATAACTTTATGCCCAAGTAACATGCTACAGCTTCTCTATTTGCAATATTGTAGAAAAAAAAAAAGACACCCGAATACTTGAGACCGGCTGCATTTCTTCTATCTTGTTGTAATAGCTCCTGCCTAGAGTAAGCACAAGAGAGTCCCTAAAGTATATGTGAATCAAAGAAAAATAATAACAGGAGCATACACACGGACAAAAGGAGTGACAAATTTTCTGAGTAAGAGGGTATACAGTTTTGTTACTTATTTCTCTAAGGACTTTGTTTTTATTTTCCTTTTGTTGATTCACAGCCCTTTACTTACTTTTTTTTCACTTGTTTATTCCAAACATAAAACAGCTATTAAATCCAAGCTGTTCAAAAAAATATACAATTGAGAACATCTCAACAATAAACAATACTTGCAGATTTACTCTATGAAAATCATAGCTGAAAAGCAAAGAGTGACTCTTCAACACAATGAAATCACAGACAAAATAGACAGGAAACAATTTAAAAAAAAAAAAAAACAACAAAAAACTAAACAATAAACCACACACCACTGTTCCAGACCTGCTTAATAGCATTCCAGGGCTTTATAAAAAGTAATGATCATCAACCACGCGAGCAGACTTTTAATTAGCAAACTGATGTATTCTATAGAACGGAGAATCACGTCACCTTGTTTTCAGAGTCTCAGGTGTGTTTATACGACTTACTAAAATGAAATCTTTCGTTCAACCTAAGCTGAGCAACGGTACGCAGCATAAATACAAGTTCTCGTTTACATAGCGAAATTGTGATTAATGTGCACCATATGGAAGCACAGGCCAGCCGCAGCAAACAGTTGTGTCTGTACAGAAACTCGTAACGGTTTGCAAAAAAGGCAACCTGGCACTTGCTAGGGAACAGCAAAAAGGATTAAAACAGAGTAGCCACCACTGGGTTAGGAGCTTTGAAAATAGCAACACCGGCAATTAGAATAAATACAAAACAAAAGTTTAACTAAGCAAAATAATTTTGCAAGCAGTGCTTATGAATGTGGTAGATAACCAGGACAGGTAGCCAGGACACGGAGATTTTATGTGTGGGTTTCATTAACAGAAAGAACGCAAGCGTTATTTCATCTAGCAAATTTCATAACCAAACTGAACGATTAAGCTAGCATGTTAATCTGATTCAGAAATGCACAGGAATGTATAATTATTGTATTGTCCAGGCGGCTCCTGGCACGACACAGAATGCCAATGAATAGATTACCAGGAGGTGGAACCCAGCACAGCCCCAGGCACAGCACCTGAAAATACTCTCCCTGCTGCCCCAAATTAAAGAACCTTCCATGTAACATCCACTTACTGTGATGTCCTGCCATAGAGTTGGCGTGGTTAGCAGAAAAGGGGAGTTAAAGGTATTCCCTGAGCACAGGATTGTCATTTAATGCTGTGAGAAGGCAATGCTATCCACATTCTTAGTAGTCCTTAAGCTTTTGTTTAAATTTCGCCCATGTCAGCCCTGATGCTGGAGTAGATGCAAATTTCTGACACCTCCTGCTAAGTCACACTAATTTGAAATAAATTATGTATAAGCACAATTGAAAGAGCAGAGCCAGAGACTATAAAATCTTTACCTATGGTGTGTATCACAGAGAAGAGACCAACTTCAGTCTAATAGCTCAAAAAAAAAAAAAAATTATTTTTGAGTTGTTAGAGAAAAGACCGTGAAGTTGTCACTTGCCAGAAAAATTGAAGCTGTCCTGCCTACCTGTAACCATCCCATACACAACACAACCACAGTATGCAGTTGCTGATTCAAGACTGGACATACCCTATTTTCCATGCCTAAAGCAATTACTATTGGGGGGGGGGGGGGGGGG
>WHYT01017835.1:416888-500010 GCA_009806455.1 Tetrax tetrax
AGTGGTGAGTGTTTTTATTTTTTAATAAGAGAGGCAGAACAAAAGTAAAGAATGAAGAACTAAATATAACTTAAGTTTTCTAGCATTTCACAAGCAAAGTTCTTAAGTATATTAATCCCAAAAGAAGGGGAAAGTCTGTGGCTTGCAGTCCTGAAAAGTTTATAAGTGTCCAGCCCCAAGGGCTGTAACTGTCCTGAGTTGGGCCAAATTTGACTTTTTGTAAAACTATGGAAGTTTTTACTTTCTGGTCTCTCTTAGAGCATTAATTATGGGTGCAGAGCTGTTTGAAGCTGGATCAAAACCACAACCACAGTGTTTGATACAAGATTACTCAGCTTTTCAAGCTTAAAACTGTTTAACCTGTGACTGAAGAGCCACTTGTCCTGCAGAGTATTCAATTTCTGCCAAACTTTGCCAGTTGAAAGGGTGTTACAAACAAATGCACCATTAACAGTTTACTCATACAATACTTAAAAAAAAATGCCCCAAAACCATCAACAACAAGAAGCAACCTCTAACAAATATGCTCAAACAGCTGACATAATCTTGAATGAATTTGCTTCTGCTTACAAATCTCAATAAAATCTTCAAAACAGACTAAATTTCTAGAAACTGAAACTGTCCCATGGGGTGATGTCCCTGCTTGATTTTCTGTAAAGTAGCCGAAGTTTTATTTTCAAGTACTGGTACCTATTGAGGAGGGGAGTAACCTGAGGTGTCAGTGCACACATGGTGAGCATTGATGTCCCCCATCCCCATTTGTGGCACACACAGCTTAACTGCGATGTCCCGGTACCTGGTTCAGGTTTGACCACTAGTCAGATGCTCTTCCAAGAGAGCTGAGCCAAGCCGAAACACTAGCCTGGCTGACACCTTCCATCCTCCTACTGAATGTGGGTTTGAATTACTCTTCCTGAACAAAACTGAGATCATGCCTGGATAGGAGCTCTGTTCAAAGGGACTGCTGGAAATTCTGCTATGGGCTACTCATTATCATAGAGAAATGGGTCCAAGAGGGCTCTGGAAACGGAGGTGACCTGGCTGTTAACAAAGGAGACACCTCATATCAGAAGCACATGGGAAATGGGGGCTTGTAAGAGCCCTTCATGACAGAAGCCAGTAAGACCATCTGAACTGCATCAACAACAGAAAACTCACACGTTTTGCCAGAATTTCTTATTTCAAATCACTCTGCCAATTCCTTATGCCACTGTAAAATATTAGAGCAAAAAAAACCCAAAGCTCTTTTTCTCTAAACTATGGCACCCAAAGGCCTGAGAGCCCTGTGGAAACTCGTGGAGTGCAGGACAGGTCTCATGTTCCCCAACACATAACTTCAGCAGAGAGAGGAAACAACCTGGGAAGAGGAATTGTCCCTAGCAGAAGCAATATTTTCTCATCTGTATTCAGGTCTCTATATAAGGAAATGGAAGCTGATTTTTTAGAGCAAGTTCACGGCGAATGGATCAGTGGGAGCTATGGGGCAGACACTGTGTTCTTCAGCCTTTGCAAAAGGTTTTGCTCTGCAGACAGTGGATTTGAGCACGACCCTGAGCTCAGAGCAGAGCAAAAGACTTGGCTGCTGCCATCTCCTCCACAACCCTTTGAAATGCGGGCAGGGAACAAGCGTATCCAACGTGGTTCATCTTTTGGCCACTGAACCACCTTCTGCCTGGTCCCACAGCCGGTTCCAGGTTCTGCTGCTGAGCACATGTACCTGACACGGTGCCCACAGGTCTGTACAATAACGAGAGCAAAACAGGCTCTTCATTTCGGGAATGTTTGTATGCCAAGAAGGTTGTGAAAGCATAAATCAGGCCAACAGACCTGCAAAAGCCTGCTCTGTATTCCTCCAATTCTTCTTGCCTCATTTTTGTCTCTCGTATATTTTTACCTTCTCTGCCCTGCTCTGTTTGGAAACTCATCTAATTGTCACTTGAGATGACAAGGGTTCTTTGCCTCAATGCCTCTTCCTCAGTAACGGATGTTTCCTTTCTGTATCACTCTGCTTGTAGAATTCATTTTCTTAATTAAGTGATGTCTGCATTTATCATTTCCTAATTTTTACTTTACGTCTTTCTAGCTCTTTTTTTTTCCTGGCAAATATGCTTAAAAACCACTCCTTGTGCTCTTTATTTTATAAACTGAGGTTTAAACATCATAAATCCTCCCCTTAAAAAAGCATCAACTGCTGGCACCACGGTTAGCTTTTACTTTAACCTGCTGGTTTTGCTATTTCCCATAAAACATAAACAGGCATTCGGCTCAGCTCTGGAAGGAAAATGAAGCATACTGCATTGATCAAAAAGGTTTGAGGCCAAAAAGCGCTATTCTGATCATTAGTCTAACAGCCCATACAACACAAAACAAACATCTGTCCCTGGGAATCCTGCATGTGATAATTCCATTTAAGAGCCACTTGGTTGCTTTTAGGTATGGATTTTTTTTCAGCCTGAAGTTGTACATGCTAGAATTAAAAGAAGCCAGCAAATATTACGTTCTTCATTGTCTTTTGATCTGTTTGTTCTTTTCATTATCACTGCACTACTGTACTACTTTAGAGTGAACAAAGAAAAAGATCCAGTTTTCAGCAATGATTGTGATTTTTTTTTATTGCTGTTGTTATTAAAACTGTAAGCGAATGTTTCATCCAGCATCTGATTTTAAAAGAGAACAAAGATAGTAAGCTGCCTCCTACAGCAAAAAAATTAGTGAAGGTTAAGTCTTCTTAACTGAATGGGGAAAAATCTAGGGTTCAACAGCATCCAGCTAAGTTTTTACACTGCTGCCTCTTACGACCCCTCTCAGTCCTGTTATAAATAGGGCTTTCTTCTACAGGAAGAAAACATTTACCCAGAATATGAAAATGACTTGCTTTTTTATTGTTTTAAGTCTCTTCCCCTCTCCCTTTCCTTTCCTCCTCCAAATTTCATCCATCAATACAGCAGTGGCAGCAAAGCAGGAGAAAGCTAACACATTTCAGAGGCACAATATTTGGTACAGAGCAAGCAAAATGCCGTTTGCATCGATGGTACCTTGCATTTCTTGGCAATCTCCCATACAAAAGCTAGCTGGGGTCAACACTACTTAACCTACAGATTCAAATGAAATGGAATACATTCAATCCATTCGATCTAGAGACCTTATAATGTCTGACATCACCCATGCTAAAAAGGGTGTCTAATTAAATTAAGATAGTGATTGTTTTGACTTAAGTCTGGAGAATTAGCAATCCACGCTCTGGCAATGAAAGGAGAAGATGGAACATTTCCCCTGCAGAGAGCTGACCCTTCAGGTTCCTGCCTCTGTGTTTCACAGCGCTCATCTGGGGGGTCCCCTTAAGCTCCTCCAAATCCAGGACAGTGGAACCACACACAGCTCAGTCATTGGTCTCCCACCCCACACCACGGTGGGGCAGAAATGGATAGCCATGCTGCAGATGTGGCAATGACTCAACACCCACCACACTTCATCTCACTCTACATCGATAGCGAAAACATCTCTATTTGGACAAGTTATTTAAATATCCTTTATAGTCAATGGACACAAAGAAGCCCTTCTAGGATATGAGTCATCTGATCCACTGAGATGTACACCTTAAAATAGAAGTATTGTGTCTAAAGGAAGGTTCTGTTTCCATACCTTGATTATGAAGGCGATCTCTGTGAGTAGGTTAAATGTTAAGATCCATAATTTAACGACATATCTAAATTAATAAATTGAATTCAAGTTGGTGCCCAAGTTCGTCACACACATTAGAAAAAATTTAAACTGTTAAATAGCCCCAGAACTTGAAATAATAATTGGTCTAGATACTCAATCCACTCCCAGCTTTAGTGTGTTTGCTGGAGGAAAAAAAACCCTCATGGTAGAATATGATTCAATACACACGCCTACAGCCTCAGCGTCTGGTGGCCCTCTGTGCTAACAGGGTAGGTCATGGCACACCCAAAATGTCACAGCAAATGATCTCATGAGGGAATTACATGGGTCACAGAAGAAAAGAGCCAAGAAAAGAATTTTATACCTGTCACTCCCTGTATAAAAATTTCAGATAGTCAGAGCAGACATTCTGCTACATACTCAGAAAAGACAAGGAAATGAAAGGGAAAGGAGGAAAGAGAAAGCACAGGGAGATTGTTAGTCTTCTATGAAATACAAGATGATTAAATACTGTCAGGCTTTAATCCCTGCTGACATGCAGAGCTGCATGAGAGATATGGGCTGATTAATTACAAGGAAAAAAGGCTGTGACACAGGCATATGTGGCAGAAACACCAAAAGGAGGGATTTGTTATTTATTTATTTATTTATTGTAAAATAAGAGGCATTTGCTAATGAAAGGAGAGTCAGTCATCTGGATCTAAAACTTTCAGCCCTACTTCTAAATCCTAATGCATTCTCCCAGCACGTACTGGGAGCGGGGGTAAGTAGTCACAGCTAAATTTGCTCTTCGTACCAGAATTGAATTTAGGCTCTGTGTAAGCCTTTCTGGTCAATACACCAGGATTTATTACTAGTGGCAGCAAAGGACAACCGTGGGAAGGCTGGTTCACGGCAGTGTAATGGCAAGCGGATTGAAGCCCAGAAGGACTGATGCAGGACATCCTTCAGAGCATGGGGATGAAAGATTTCAGAAGAGAGGTGCAAAGTGAAGGTTTCGAGAAGCCACAGTGTCAGAAGAGTCGCAGTTCAGTGAGTATCAGTAGGGAACAAACAATTGTGATTGTTTTCTCCCTTCCTTCATGTGACTAGTCAAGCATCCGGAGATTCTCTGGGCTATTTGCTGTACTAAGAGAATTTGATCACAGCACTGCAGGTTTTGGTGTAGCCGCCCCCCCAAATACAAAGCACAGCATACTTTTTTTTCTAAAAGTAGGAAAAAAAATATTAATCAGAAACATGTTGCTTTGCTTGCAATCCTAAGCCATGCTGCCTGGCCACAGCTCTGCCAAGAGCGGTCTCCTGGGGGCTTTCTCACAGGGCTGTGCTCTGTTTGAGGCACCGCGTTGTCTGAGACATGGTTTCACCCAGACAAACCCTGATGAAACTCAATTTCTTGTTCCAACATCCACAATTGATCTGGTATTTGGAAAGCAGTTTCTGTTGTTTAAGCAGTTGCTAAATAAATGGGGATTTAATTCTGGGCTGCCTGGAAACTACTCAGCCTAGGTCTAGTATGGCACTGCTAAGGTGAGCTTCTGGCTTGTGACTTTAGAAAGATGAGAGAAGAACCAAATTAAAAAGGAAAAATGAACCAAAATAAAGGGGAAAGAACAAGCAAAATAAAAATGAAAGAACAGCTTTGTTCAATGGAACATTTCCTAGATACCCTAGCAAGGGGAAAAGTTCATTTGAAATAATTCATGTTAAAGCTGAAAAGATATAGGAGACATTCCCGTAGTCTGGGGTGAGGGAAACCTGAGACAACATCTGCTACCTACCAAACTTGGATACTCCAACAAACTGCCCCAAATTGTCAAGCAATTTTAGCTGCTGAGAGATGTGTTGTAATCAGGTATCTTATCAGGAAGGAACGCATCCTAAAACGAGAGACTGAACAACCTCTACATTACAGCAAGCAAAAAAAACCCATATGGTTTTGAAACCTGAGGAGGAAGAAGCAGCTGTGCATGTTCTAACTCCTGCTTTCCAAACAGGAGAATCTGTCCTTGCTGCAGACACCATCACCCACGGCCCGCGTGAGGGAACGCTGATCTGCAGCACACAGGGCAAGCACAGCCACACGCTTGCGTCTGATTTATGTGCAGACTTTCGCTTTCTCTTTACAGTCCAGTGAAGATGTGTCGCTGTTTGAAGGCTCTGTACTTCTGGTCTGCAGAAAAAGAAACCCTTTCAGCTCAGCACCATCATCCCATGGATTGGAACGGCTTCCAGCATCCCAGCGCTCCCTCTCCTCCCATGACAGCAAGATCAGAGGATTTAAGGGGCTCCCTGGCACTGCCTGTACGAGATGCTCCACTCTCCTGAGGATTTAAATTTATTTTTAATAATATTTTTTATAGCAAGATTTTTGCCTCATCCTAATTTAGCCAGTAGAGACAACCAGGGCACTAGGAAGTGAAGAGTTAAAAACATTACAAATCCGAGTTTTCCTTAACCACAATTTCAGCTTTCCTCACTAAAGCACTCAACCTTTTCAGATACCAATTCCAACACCAAGAAATCAGAGACGAAGGGAAAGCAAAGAGAAAGAAGATACAAGAGAGGGAACGGAGAGAGGAAAACAGAGACAATCCATTACAGCCCCATAATTTCGTCCTGCAAAATTTCAGTCTGCATGCACCACTGATTCAATTACCGTGTACAGCTTTACTCTTCAGAAGAACTAGAATTACAGAAAACCCCATTTTTAAAGGTTAGTGAGAGAATTCTTCATTGACAATGACCTGCTTCAGTAGGGCCACGTGATGTAAGGCAGGAATTGTATTTTCCTTACTCCTCCAAACCAGATATTTAAACTTGTTTTGGGTTGCGAGTGAAATATGTCTGGTGATCTTAATCTACTCCCCACAGAGAGCAAAGCCAAGGAACAAACTCAATTGATCACCATGTTCTGTGCAAAATACTGAACGTGGCATTATGAAGCACGCTTTCCTGGACAGAGGAGCTGATCCCTGCAGCACGTTTAGGAGTAGATAAAAAAATCAGCAGTCACAGCTACAGGGCTGGAAGATCAGAAGGGGCAAGGTTTAATGCTCCCAGCATCGGGAACTCCACCCCTCATCTCTCATGGTCGTGCCATCACTCTCTGACCTGTTTCTCCTAGCACATTGTTATTTTGGCAAAATGGTATATACTTAACAGCAGGCATTCTGGGCTACATGGGGCACAGCCCCAGTGTTTTCACAAGCTCCTCAGTGTTTTCACAAGTGCAGTTCAAAGCATTGCCCTGAAGTTGTTCTAATGTGCTCAAGAGCCTAAGGCCAAAAGGGCTATTTTGATGAGAAACAAGTGGGGTTAGTGCTTAAGTATCATTTTTAATTACCTAAGCCAAGGTAAGTGTGTTGTCTCCACTTGTTAGACAAAGTAGAAACATATTCAAATATTTTTTTTCTTCTATCAGAACAGAACATTTCCCCAACATGTTCCGTTTACCAAAGCTATAACCACAAGCACACAGAAGTTCATCTGCAATTTAGACTCTCGAAAGCCATCTCATAAATAGTCTCTCTCTCAAATCCAGGAAGAGTGTGCCTATGCCTGCCTTGCTAGAGAAGAGCTCTCCAAATGGAGCAGCGAAAGCATCTAAATCGGCCGTCACGTGGCTTCATTGAGCCTGGAGACAGGCTGAGCTCACAGGATGCCACCGATGCTGAAAAAAGATGAAATTATTAGAACTATTTACATAATCAGCAACGCTAAGACAAGATATAGTAAAAGCTGTGAAAACACCACTAATTATATTATTCTAAACTTAGTGTTCTCAACCCAACACAGAGTTCTCTGGGGGGAATTTTCTTGATTATTTTTTTTAATCAGCTAAATTATAGTCTTCCAATAATCTATGGGCAAATGACAGCTTATTCTTTGAGAAGACTGCTGTACAATTGGACCGGTGAAATATCAACATTATTTCCGTGGAATACATTCCCATTTCCCATCCTAATTACTGACGGATTAGTTAGTGTCACTGGAATTACAATAATTTGCCTAAGTAGCAGGTTTTTAAATAGAGATGGAAATTGCATTCAGAAGCTCCTCTTCCACACATTATTTATACATACTGTGTGTCTGTTTACTCTCCATGCATGAGTGGCTATTTTGTCCCTAAAGACCCAAGATAACACGATAACAAGGATCCTACAAGCACATACACACTTTCATCTTCTCTCACTTGCGAGCGTTGCCGTTTACAGGATTATCATCATGCTAACGCACGTCTGTCAGCTCTTGCCCTCCTGCATCTCAGGCTCACAGGGCTGCCTTCCCTCTACCCTGCACATGCACCTGCACGATGTTGTTAGTTCATTCCAGCAGTGACCGATTCCCTCTCCGCCTGCAGAAAAGATCAAAAAATACTTCTTTCCACCTTCCAGTGGAAGTCATCTGGCAAATTACTCATCTTCCCAAAATCCCAGGTGAGGGGGAGGGAGTGTCCCTGCAAAGACAGACAATCCAAAGCACAGAGAAGCCAGCTGAATCATTCACAGAAAACTTGTTACAGAAACAGGTACCCAGCCTGGGCTCTGTTTTTCCATTCTGTTAGTTTCTTCTGTTGGCACACAGCAATTCCCCATATGTTCACAAATGTTTATGAGTGTGTCCTCTGTGGAAACTGAACACTCAAGGTCTCCTTGGAGCACCTTCTTCTGACGCCAAGACTTTAGCTCAGGGTGTTGCAACATCAAGAATGAATTGGACTTTGCTACGCTATGGAAATCTCACCTGTAAGCTATTCCCTGAGCCTAAAAGCCCATCTAATAATAAGTCATTTTAAAAATTATGTGTTTTCATTACATTCTAGACCAGTTAAGCAAAGCAAAGGGTTGGGGATTCCCACTATGCCACAGACTCCCAACGTGCTGCTCACAAGAACGACACAACTGAGGGCAGAACTGAGGCCATCCATCCTCTCCCTGAGCCCTGGTGCTCCAGGTGCAAAATGTAGCTGGTCTTACCCTCCCCTTCTTACACTTTTGGCAAAAACACTCTTATACTTTTCCTTCTCCAGTTCCATGAAAGCTATTTTGAGTCCTTGATTGCTTCTCACAATGGTCTTCTAGAGAGAGAAAATGGAAGGAGACGCAAATTAGTGGTCAGGAGGATGGTGCCTAAGCAATGCGCTGGGGAACAGGGAGGGGAGAGCACCCCATCCCTTCCCCACTGGAACCCCCTTTCCTCTCTACACTCTCCCAACCACATGAGTGCAAAATCAACTTTAACATGTGTACTCTGTGGAATATAAAGTAGAGCAGTATCAGCTTCAGTAAAAGGTCTACAGCACCCTGCAAAGCGCCAAATGCACAGCATCCAGCCAGCATGTCTCACTTGGCAGGCCAAGGAACCCTGCTGGGACATGATGCTCAAACGACCATCTGACTCCCAGGTCCAGAGCCCCGGCCAGCCTCGATAGCTTCCAGCTCTCTCTCCTTCTCCCTGGAGGCTGTAGGCACTCAGAGCAGCACCAAACACAAGCTCCAGCCAGTGCCGGTTTACATTCAGTTTTCAGAGGTGTAAAGTGACTGCAGGCAAAGGAGAACCAGCTTGCTTTAGCAGCCAGACGTGAAGCGATGCTCTTCAGTTTTCAACTGTACAGCCTCCTTTTCTCAAAGCTCGCCGTGCCATATGAGCCTCCTGCCCTTTGCCTTCCCATCCCATGAAGGAGATTATAGATTCCCACACCACAACCTTTCTGCAACACAGAAAGCACCAGATGTCCGGCAACAGAGAGAAGGTGAGCAAAATAAGGAATTCATGAGGAAAGGCCACCTAGTTCTGTGCTCAGAATTCGTGCCCGGTATAGTTTGGTTTTCTATGCAGGTCACTCAGTCATTCTTCCGGCATGTACATGAGGCGCTGCTGGAGAATGTGGCCATTATGCATCAAGTCCTTTGCTTTAGTCAGCTTCCAGCAGAAGAGTAATAGATGCATTTGTGTTGTCATATCGTTGTCCAAAATGTCAGGGGAAAAAAAAGCCCTGAACATTAACAATTCCCTAAGGAAATCAGTTCTTAAAAAAATAGAATAGGGGGAAAAAAAAAAAAAGTGAAGGGGACAGAAAGATGCAGAGCATCCCTTTCTATCAGGGATGAGGTGTGTAGAAAAGCCCCCTCACAAGCTGTCTGCCAGCCAAGTACGGACACTGTGGGTTTATTTCCACTGAAGTTTTACATTGCGTCTGGATAAAGCAACACGTGCACATGTTGGTTTTAATTTCCAGGATCCAGAATTAGACATAGTCTTCTCTTTGGACATCGTACATTAAAAGAGATGTATCAGTTTGAAGGGTGAGTGTAATCTCTTCCTGGGGCACTTGCATTAAGATTCAAACAGCGCGGTGAGGTGATGGTATCAGGCAGGGCAAATCTTTACAGACATTACGAGAAACAGGGGGGCGGGGGAGGGACAGAAAAGAAAAAGACGAAACCAAAGATGACAAGAAACAGTAGTCAAAGTTAGGAGGAAGAGGAGGTCAGGCACACAAAGTAATCAAGGTGGCACGGTGGTATTTTCCTGGTGCAGCCACCTCTGTGATCTGCTTTTAAAGGATTTGATAAAGTCAAAAGAAAACTAAGCAAAGCTTCAAATCTTTTAAAGCCGTGTAGAACGCAGACATGAACAAAGATTCTTCTTTGCTGAGATGCAGGGAAGGAAAGTGACATAGAATGGGAGGGGAAGAACACCCTGTACTGAACAGCCTAAAGGCGAATTTTGGTGCCTTTTACTCACTAATTCCTAAAAAACCCTTGGCCTGGGACCACAAACTCTGCAGAGGAGCCATCACCAGTCCCGGCAGGATTACAATATTGATCTATATTTTTACATTTGCAGCTGCAAGTATACAACATCAAAACCGCAAATGAGCAAGATAAGGTGCAACAAATTCGACAGAGCTTTGCCCACTATGTTTTCGTTGAGTACCACTTTCCCACCTCCTCTCCTTGCAGCACAGTGAACATGTCCAGGAAAGGTGCTCATAAAAAAACAAGAAATAAAGCCAAAGTTAGACCAGACTGCAGGAATCTGGCTCAGAGGTAAGTAACATCACCAGTTCAGTCCCATACACCAGATAAATCCTCTGCCTCTCCAAACTCAACCGTGTGCAGCCTCAGCCCTGCAAAGTCTGAAAAGGGACCTTTCAGCTCGTTTCCCACCACTTGCACCTTCGGACAGAGGAGGCACGGCCATGCTCTCAGCACTACAACCTCCCTCCAGTTCCTTAATTGGGCTTGTGTGTTACTGATAAGTAATTGATACACAGGAAACGAACGCGAGGCTGCCGCCGAGTCGGCTTCTGCATACAAATACAGGCAGCTGAATGCGAACCAGCAGCAAACGCTGCAGCCCTGCCATTCCTATGGCATTTCCAGTATGGACGTGCTTAAAATATCTCACCATAAAGTGTTTCACTTGGTACAAATGATGCTGGCATGACTGATCAATGCCTTTTCAGAGAGGGAAGCACAGAGGGCCGAGGGAGTCAGATAAAAACAAAGATAATGTGTTCTGCAGATACTGCTCTGGATGAATATCTAGAGAAGAGAGAGACTTTAAGGGGCAACACAATAAGAAATCAAGATAGAGAGGAAAGGCAAAGGCAAGCATATTCAGCTCTCCACACACTCAGCCTTTAGGGACAATCTTCCTGGTTTTGGCCAGGAACCAAAAAAAAAAAAAAAAGCCCCCAAATTAATCTCCGTGCACAGCCTAAATTTGTACTTAGTGCCAACTTTGCGTCTGTATCAAATTCCTCCATGGCGTAAAACGCAACACTGTAAATAGGCTCATTTTCATTATTTTATCAAATTGTGTTAACTTTCTCTCTGCAGCATCCTCCGAGGCTGGCAACACCGAGACGTGCAGGAAATGTAAATCACTCCCCTTTTGATACGATAACTGCAGCGGTGAATTGCATCCCAGAAACCAGCTCAGGATTATAGCCGAGAACTCGCTGAAAGGCACTTCGCTGTGGCGCTGCGCCAGGAGGGTAAACTTCAGCTGGCGGGTCAGGGCGATGCGGGCTGGAGTCTTGGGAAAGAAGAACAATACGTAACACCCAGCTATCTCGGCTGCACACACCTCAAAGCCAACAGCCTCGGGGTCAATATATAATTAAAAGATGTCAACACAGGTGTTAAAAACAAGTGTGTCTTTATGTATGCAAATACATGCGGGAGCTATATTAAATATGAAAAAACCACCTAGGAAAGCGACAGCCAGCAGGCTATGGGATAAAATCTATTTGCCAGACAAATACAGATGTATATATAAACAACCATATTAAAAAAAAAAAAAAGTATTTCCTGCATGGAACTATTTGTGGTACAGAATATTATAATAATAATTTTAATCATGTATCATTTATTTAAATATTTTTTCAAAGATTCAGCGGATGTTGGAATGCAAATAAAAATAATCATAATGTGAAAATAATTGTTTTCTCAATGTCTTATTTTCATATGTAAATGTCACTGCTAACAGCTACTAGTGTTAACGCTGGGCCAGAACTCCACTGAACTTGGTACTGCACAAACACAAAAATAAAAAGCTGTCTGCACCCCAAGGAATTTGCAGCTCTAACAGAAAAGAGGCAGCAGATGGATATAGACAGAAATAATCAAGAACTAGTAGTTAACAAGGCAGAAGTTAGTCTCAGCAAACCAAATCTCTGATTGCCATGAGCCTCGTACAGGCACCACAACGAAGAGGAGTTTTGATCATCGATGCCCCACAACACACAGAGCTCTGCACATCCTTCATTGCTCCATCTGTCACCTCCATGCTTGATGGCAATCATGTCTCATTCACCCACTTGTCATGCTTTAACCTCAGCTAGCAACTAAGCACCACACAGCCACTCACTCACTCCTCCCCCACAAAAAAGGTACAACTCCTGGGTTGAGATAAAGAGAGTTTACTAGGGCAGCAAAAGAAGATAAAATAATAGTAAGAACAATAATAAAAGAATATGTAAAACAAGTGATGCACACGCAATGCAATTGCTCACCACTTGCTGATTGACACCCAGCCAGACCCCGAGCAATGATTCCTCCCCAGTCAGGTCCCCCCCAGTTTATATGCTGAGCACGGCATCATAGGGTATGGGATATTCCTTTGGTGAGCTGGGGTCACCTGTCCCGGCTGTGTCCCTTCCCAGCTTCTTGTGCACCCCCAGCCTTCTCTCTGGCAGGATAGCATTCTCATGCTAAATCTAAAACACAGCTACTAGGAAGAAAATTAACTCTATCTCAGCTGAAACCAGGACACCACTATACTTTGTTTTTCAGCAGGTTTCGGGACAAAGATTGTCATGTACAACCTCACTCCCCAGTACCAAACATAGTAGGACTGAAATCGGTTATAGAGACAGATAAAACCATCTATGAACAAAATGGCTCATTAATAATAACGCTTATTAATAACTACTCCAACAGAGTATGAGCATGCATGCACACAAGTCTAAACTCAAAATTACCACACACAAAAACCACATCAGACAAGAGGCATCCATCAATATTAGAGCAATAGTGCCTTCTGATGTCTTTTATTCAGTCCTCACATTTCTTGCTCTAAATCTGAACCAGGCATGTGATTATCTTGTGAAACTGAGACACTCTCTCAGTAAATGCGTGTACTATGTCCGATCTCAGCTGGACCTTCCGGAGGCACCACACTATAGCAATGAAAACTGACCCAATAAATAGCTGAATGGCTGTGACAGACAAGTCCCATAAAAACATTGAAAACATCCTAAACCAGTTTTCTGTAACAGAGATAACATCTCCAGGATACAACATTCTTGCTGGAAGGTTTAATTTTGGCACATTTGCTTCAGTGATCTACTTATTGCTACACTTTTCAGACTAATTTTAAGCCAGTAAAGTATTTATTTTGTATCAGCAAAATTGTCTTTCATGACACATGACCACTGCGTATGGCTTTTATGAGGGTTCTTAAATTAAATGCTTAAAAGTCATGAAATAATGGGAAAATATAAGACTGCTGTGCAGCATCAATCCATCCCTTCCTCGTGCCCAGCCAGACCCGCGCTGCGGGGGAGTGCTGCTCTTCCAGCCTCCACTTCCACACTGTCATCAAAGGGCTGAACAACAAATTAGCCATTAGAAAAACAGCAGTAAATGGTAAAAGGCTTGCCTTCACCATACCCCAGTGCGGTCCCTACAGCCAGGTGGGACCGACGAGCAGAAGAAATCGCAGCACTGAGTTTCCCTCCAAAGCTGCTCTCAGCAACAGCTGGGACCCAATCAGCTAAAGAGTTGGGAGCTGTGAAGAGATGTCTCCCTTCCAAAAGCCTATACAGAACACTTCTCAACATACTAATATTTTCAGTGATAATTCTTCAAAACAACTCCACTTGTATAACAAAAAAAAAAAACATCTCGTGCCAGGAACATCATGCATATATATCTTTATGGCTAGGATTCAGTTCTTCTCAACGTCTTTGAATTTTTTAATTATTATTTTATGTCTTTTTTTCTCAATTGTACATTCTTTTTTTCCCCTTAGACATCACACAAAGACCAAAAGCAACCAATAGAAAATCCTGCTTAGAGTCAAAGCTCACGGAGACTTCACTTTGCACAGTTAGGTGTGTTCCATATCTATTAATTACATTTCTTTTTCAGTAAGATATAGTGAATTGCAAGGTAAGAAGGCAGCTGCTACATAAAGGCACACTCAATAAAGTGTCAGCTACATTTCCATGCTCAAATGTGCAATGTGACAGATTTTCCAATGCAATTCAAACCTCAAAACTGGAAAAGAAATTGCATGTAAATGGACCTTGCTTGCTCTTAAATCACTGTTAGCAAATCTGAATCCCTTTAAGCTTGGCCATTTCAAATCAAGCCTATTTAACTTGCAAAAGCAGGTCAGGTTTTATTGATCACCTCTAATGCTTATAAATGTACTCTCTCTCAAAAAAAAAAGAAAAAAAAAAAGAGAGAGAGAGTAATGAGACACATAAACACATAGCTCAGTCGCTACAGGCTCACTGGAAAAATATGTGATGATATTTACAGCCTCCAAGCTGTTGTCAGTGCCATTTCTACACGCACCAGAACGCAGATTACAGCCTTGCCGGTTCATACTGGAAAAGCCAAAAAAGAGTCCTACCAGAGCAGAGGTGGATTAGTATTTGTATTTACAAAAAGCACAATTATTCACTTCCAGGATAGTCACAGCAGCACAAGTCCAGTACTTCCCAGTTATTACGCCTCAATCTTTTTTCAATGCAGTATTTTGTACTGGGTTTCCTACTCAGAGTCCATGCTATGCCCTGAATTTCGAACTGGTAACAACTGGTGGCATTACTCCAGTTGCTATAGAAATAAGGCAGGCTTATTGTTATTTATATTATGGCATCACCTAGAGGTGTTTTTAATTAATCAGAGCTCCTTCTTCTACACCTTTCAGAGAAGGACCAGAGAAGCAGCACATTTATAATACTGATTAGGTTTTTAAATACACAAGTGGTGACTATTTGAAGAAAGTAAATTTTAAAGGAATGAGGTGACAAATAAAGGAAATAAATATACGTGATCTGGCTAAAGGCCAGTGATCCACTTCTTAGCAGTGAAGCAAGGGAGTGTCTAAACAAAAGAACTGCAACACTTTCTACCCATATGGACAAGCACAGACTGAACGCATTGCAAGATCTAGTCTTACTAGATACAGCTTTTTGCTTCCCTATTCTAGCTGTTCGTAAAGGATTTCACTTACAAACCACCCCTCAGAAGAATGAGAAGTATTTTTTCCATGCTAAACCAAACATGATTTTCACTTTGTTACTTTTCATGCCATGCTAAAATAAAACCACAATGGATTTTCAACTGATATCTGATGTATCACTCCTATTCCAACTATTAAATACTCATTTTTATGGCCTGACAGAGATTCTAAATATAATATTTAGATACATATAAACACATAAAAAAACACTGCAGTTAATGTACTAGAACAGACACAGGATTTCTGGGTTTTATTCTACTGCAGACTTGTGCAACTCAGTTGCTCTTTAATCAGCCCTTACACCCAGGCTTCCTCCTCCATCTAAGGAACAGGTGAGTTGCATGAACGGATCGCTGCCTAGGACATGCTCTGGAGCTTGCTGTCAAACAGTTAGAAAAGCCAGTAATAAATAGTATAAATCCCCATCATCAACTAGGCAATTATCTAATATTTATTAGCCTCCAAAGTGAAGGCTAATAAACCTGCTTATTTTAGCAGATACAGTCAAATTAGCTTGATTGAAATTGTAAGTGTTCAGAGATGAACAGCTATGGCCTCATTTGCTTTTAGTTATTTTTGATGAAATGTCAGCTCAAAAAACTGAAAGATACTTCCTAGTTATTTAGGCAATATGAAACTTGGGCAGTTATTTTCCAGGAAACATAGCCTGTCTGACAGGTTTTAAATGAATAAAAGTGATACTATTACAATTATCATTAGAAGAAGATGTCCCTCATCAAAATGTGCCTGGGTTTTAATTGACAAGGTCTGGGTTAATGCTGTGAAAATGCCAATGAAAGCGAAGCCTGTGGCTCAAACTAATTGTCAGCACCGAGCAACCTCAACCTCTAACCCACCACAGATTTATCACTCTGTGCACACTGTACTTATGACAAGAAACATTTGAATTAATCATTAACAACTAGAAATTCCTCCCGGACAGAAAGCGAGCAGAGTGCAAGGCTGCCCACCCCACTCTCCCTTGCTCCTGAGCCAAGGAGAGATGCCTACAAGCCTTCCTAATGAGAAAGACTTGTTTTGTTGTTGTTTCACCACCTTTTATTTTAAGAGCATCGCAAGTGAAACTTTCAGTGGTCCTAAAAGGAAGACAGAGACATGAGTCTGAGCAAACTGCAGTGCGTGTATAGCTAAACGTCCTCCTACCGCCCTGGCCACCCTCCCTGATCAGCTCCAGCACAGCCAACAGGAGCACACAGCCCTCATGGAAGAGGAGACGGTGGTACAGTTATGACATGTGGGGTCACACATGAACACAAATCCCAATGCAGAGCCTACAGGTCTTCCTTGTTCCCAGCAATACCCACACAATTGGTCCCCCTTCTCAAGAAAAGGCATCCCAGTGCACAGCACACTGATGCGTGGTGCTTTCCGAAGGCACAGCAACTGCTACTCGGTGTGCCCAGCCTGCTCCTGCTGCCAGTCCATCCCAAACGGTGGCATCAGTTTCTAGTAGCACACTGTCAACTGAGCATCCATCACATGTCCCACCAGTTAATTCAGGGCAGGTCCCGCCATGGCCACTGGGACTGTCCAGCGGGAGAGCAGCCCAGTGAGCTTCCTCTGCAGTAATGGTCATCAGTTACAGGGCCACACTGGTACAGAGACAAAGAGGCAGACAAAATCCAAGAAGAGAAACCATCAAAGAATGGGATGCCAACACAGGCCCAGTATGCTGGTCCTCCATGTTTTGGCAGCACCCCTGTGACAGCACAACTGTGCACAGGAGGACTTACAACCTCCTTACTTCATTCACAAGCTCAGTAACACTTGGGAAAGTCCCCTCAGCTGCAGTGGCAGTCAGCACCACTCCTACCACCCAATTTCATAAATAAAACACAAAGAGGCCTGCAAAAAACTTCCTGAATTCCCTTTATTTATATTTCCTCTATCCCAGCATGCTGGCACAGACCCTCTAGAATATCGCTGGATAGAAGGAGAGAAGCTGAGAGCCTCCAGTAACTGACACAGAGGCATGAGGTCTGCCAAAGTAATGGCATGCTCCTAAGCCTCACGTTGCCTTTTACAGTCTTTACTTTGAATGCTTTGGTTCTCAGCTTCTCCATCTGTGCGGGTTATGGCATCATCACAACACAGCTTGAGCGCACATCAACATGTTGGCCCTCCAGTCCAAGTCTTTATCTAATGCAAAACTAAAAAGTTCCTTCTCACATGACATTAAGACCAGAAAGCACAACAGCATTGGGAAGAAATGGAGAGTCTCGGACAAGATCAGGGGCCAGTTCCTGAGGTGGAGGAAAAGGCACATGGCCACTAATATGTCAAAAGGCACCAGGCTTGTCTGGAGAGATATAAATAGAGCTACTTATCGTACCTAGCAGAGACAAAATGAAATAAATAAATTAAAATCTCCCGGTTATCAGCTAACTAGTCAGGAGAAAACAGATGGCATTTGCTGTGGTGAAGAAGTAAGACGCTACCTTGCTTAGAGGGTGGCCAGTGCCATCAGGGTCTCTGTTGGCCCCTTCCCGGTCACTGAGAGGCAGAGGCTGCCATCAGTGTCAGCCCATCAACAGAAACGCTGCTCACTTCACTGTCCCTTTTCTCCCAGAGCTGAAAGGCAGCCGTTTCCCCTTGCATTCACCTCCAGCTACCCTCCCTTTCTAGTTTTTGCTGTTTTCTACATATTCACTCTAGAAACTAAAAGCTGGAAAGCTCCCATTAAACGATGCCAACAAGAACTCTCCATTCACAGCTAACGCTTGGCTGCACACATTCTCTCTTATTTCCAAATGTTTTCAGTAAGTTTCAGCTTTCCTTCATTAAAAATATTCATAATTATTTGCAGCACATCTAAAGAACTTGTACAACAGGTTTGTGCTTCCAAATACAGGCTCCTGGCTGCACAAACTCAGCATGACAGCACTGGAAGGAGGTTTGTGTCAATCAGGAGGTAGAGCTCAGGAAGAGGAAACTGGAAGCTGCACCGTCATGATCTAAGTCAGTGACTTCCAACAGGTAGCAACTTGGTCCTTTACAAAATCCTAGGTATTTCTGAGTTAACTGTCAAAATAGTCAGGAGCTGTGAGCATTTTTCATGATAAAAATGTGCAAAATGGAGACTTCTGGTACCTTAACTGAAAATTTGAACAGCCTAAAGGGTTTTTCAGGTCTAAAGAGACACTTAATACCAAAAAGCATCTCCATAACACTTCACAGCAGTTACTGTTGTGGCTTTGTGAGGCTGTTTCCATTACACAACTCAATATCCTTCAGACTAAGCAAAGGCTTAATTGAGGAAAGTCACAATAAATGCTCACTTCTTCAGCTCATCCCCAGTCACTTACAAAAGTCATCAAGGCTTTCCAAAACCATAACTCTTTCAAGGCTCTCTTTCATGCATCCCACAGAACCATCTTTGGCACTGAAGTTGTGCTGCGCTGGTTCTGCGGCGCTCAACTCGAGCTAGCAGAACCCAGCATGCAATTTTGAGCCCAGAACAGCTCCTGAAGCGCACACGGTGCTGGGGCTCCCAGCAATTACTCTTATGATCCTTTAGGCAGAGGTTGTGCAGGGACAGAACTGCTCCTTTAGGTAATTACATTCCCAGGGCTATACAGTGCCTGTCAAGCTCTCCCCGCTCTACATCACAGGCCAGTTTTTGTGGATCATTATGAAATAAATACATCATCGTGAAGGATGAAAATATAACGAGCTGTAGCTTATCTGAACATGAACATTACCAAGTCACCACTATGAGGAAACACAAAATGTTGCTCCCTGACTTCACATGGGTGACTTCCCATCACACACATCGGTCTTTATAAACTAGGAGGCACAGTTAAGCTAACATTTGTTCAGCAAAAGGTAAAAATGACTGTGTGGTGTCACAGCTGCAGGCAGAGCAGTGAAGGCTCTAGAGCATCCTGAATGATCAGTCCCAAGTGTGACATTCTCCACTAAGCTTTGTTCTGGCAACATTCCCACTATTGAAGGAAGGAAATTCAGTATTCTCCTTTTTTTCTGTGATGCTGGATGTAAAGCTTGGAAAGCAGAACTGCCTTAACCATGCAGCAGGAGGATGGTAGCTCATAATTAATTTTCCACATCAACTGTTGGCTGCCCTCCTCTTCCTCTCTGCTAGGCTGCAAACTGCCAATGGATACTTATCCAAAGAGCAGACAGGCCACCAAGCAAAAAGCATGATTATTATTAGCTAATACTTTATAGTGTGTGCTAGCCAAAAAATAAGAGGTAAGCGAGCCTGCGTATAGTGAGAGCAGTAGCAGTGCAAAGGCAGCCCTGCCTGAAGCTGCTCATCATCTAAGAGATGCAAAAATGAAGGAGGATAGAAAAGCAGGATAGGGAGAGAGAGACAGACAGGAAATGGCTGCAATCAAATATGGAAATGTGTTCTCAGAAGAAGGTTTTGAGCCAGGTAATTTCAAAACATCTGCAGCTCAAAGAAGCACATGCCATTTTCCAATCCAGTTGGACTCTGCCCAAGACATAGCCCATGGGCCGCCAAGCAGCAGTTCTGCAGAGGACAAGGGACACCAAACTGTTTTGTCTTTCGAGAGAACAAGCTGTTCTCCATTCAGGTCTTGGTCATTGGTCCTCACAGGAGAAAGGTCTCCAGAAGAAAATAAACCACTACATCATCATGCTCTCTGATGCAACACTACAAACTTCAGAGTCCAAAAGGCAGAGCCACAGCCTGACAGCCCAAGAACAGGTCCATGTGAGTGACTGTGGGCAGACTCATGGACTTCTCAGTACTCAAGAGTACAGGTAAAGGACTATCATATTATTGTTTCATTATTGATATCTTAAGAATCTCATGTTAGTTCTGGAGTTTCTCATTTCCTTTCAGAAATTCAACTCAGTTCTGCTGCTGCTATTAGCTTTTTAATTCATTTTACACTGAGATATTTGTTATCAGAAATTGTGCTTTGATATGTGTCAGGCTGATGGATTCAATAAAAGCCCTGTCAGGAGAAGTTGAGTGAGTAGGGTTGCAGAAGTGGTGTCATCAAGGGAAATGATACGTTAACAGCTAGTCTGCTGATCTTGCAACAAAACATGCAAACATAATAGCCATTTTATTTCCTCACCCTGGCAAAATAGTTCAGAGAAACACGAGAAAATATTTGCATAAATATTACTCTCACAAACAAGCGCGGCATGCTCACTGATAAAAAAAAATACGTAAAAAGCGATCCTGCGTGCTGTCCTGTTTTCCTATTTGGTGTGCAAAATTCATTCAAGAAGAATAAAGGAGTTTATTCAAAATAAAGCTTTGAATTTAACTTTGGGAATTCAAGCAGACATCCCGTGATGCTCCAACTGAATTTTTCCATCCATAGTGCATGAGGACAATTTTACTAACAGATTTTCATCCACAGCCAGCAGACTTGCATCCCTCATTGGAAAGTTGCATTAAGGTCTTATTTTGATATCCAGACCCACAGGCAATTAAAATGCATGTTTGCTTCTGATTTAATAAATTGAATCCTATAAAAAGCAAGACATATCTGAAGAGAGAAATAATAACTTTTTATCAGATCACATAATACAGGGAGTGAGACCCTGCTGTGCTACAGGTCAAGCAATGCGTGAATACGCAAGCTTTCTGCTTCACCTGTATCAGACCATCCCAGCTGCAATACCACCACTGCACTGTCCTGTAACACAGAGAGATTTTATTAACTTGAACTGAATGTTTAGGAATGGTAAAAAAATGTGATGTTGAGATTCAGCTTTTAAAAAAAAATACTACAGCCTAAACAAAGCAAAGGGAAAAGTTCCAAAGCACTTCATCTGAAAAAGGTGAATTAC
This sequence comes from Tetrax tetrax, assembly GCA_009806455.1. NCBI lineage: Eukaryota > Metazoa > Chordata > Aves > Otidiformes > Otididae > Tetrax > Tetrax tetrax. Next base: position 438,141 of record WHYT01017835.1, read on the forward strand.
ACTAGGGATTTATGTCCATGTAATGAAGACAATTAATTGCTACAACATCCATAAAAACATTACATGAACAGGCTTTTTTTTCTAATTCAAGTTGCAAGATAAAATTTATTAACATGCTTAATGGCTACTTAAAATTTTCCACTTACATATTTACTAAACGTGCTTTTTCAGCGGAACAGAGCATTTTACTCACTGGATTTTACTAATTTAAAAAAAAATGAGCAATTTAAGAAAAAATATTACTCTGCACGTTATCTACAGATGTGTTAAAATTAATTCCTTACACAATAAGATTCTCTCACACAAGCAAAGAGCATTCTGCTGCAAAGTTGAGTGTGTTCAGCTAACATTATTTGGACATATGTTGCTACATCTAGCAGAGATACAGACCAAATGTGGGTCCTGATGTCTTTTGGTGTTACCGTAATTGCTTCATTAAAAAGATCTTTACTTGGGAGAGGAGGACACATAGAAGAAACTGGATTAAATTGGAGCAGTAACCTCAAACAGATCCACATCCCCATCTCCTGCTTTGCCATACAGACTCAGCTGCTCAGCCAAGGCTATCCTCTTGCCGCCAGCTGGGGGTACCAAATGCACTTTTTGCACTTCTGACTGCATGCAAATCAGAGACGAGCATTTACCATTTAACAGTGAACCAGAAGTGACTCTGTTCCTTAGTCACCGTCTGTAAAATGGGGATAAGTAGCACTTCTGTCTTACAAGGGTGTCACGGGAACAGATAAAGTTGATGGTAATGAATTATTCTGGTAAGGCTGCAGGAGCCCCCAAGATAAAGAGAAAGGATAAAAAATGGTCTCAGCTATTTGAACGGATAACAGCAGCATTGCCAACTCTTTAAACTTTAGCACAAAGTTCTCAATCTGCAATGTTCATCAAGTTTCCATAAAAGTGAGCTTTCCTTAAGTAAGAACCAAGTTTTTAGATCTGACAGTCACAAAGTAAAATGCAAAAATATAATCAAAGTCCAATCTAGAGTTTATAATCATTTTGCATAAACCAATTGTACGGAAAATGCTCTTTGTCCTCTGAAACCGCGAGGTTCTGCAAAGTCCTGTACAAGCCCTGCCCTGGAGTGCTACTCATGCTGCAGCCTGAGACGTGAACCTGAGACGGAGAGTTGGACCGACTCAGGTGGGAAGGACACAGGGAGCCCGTCTAACCACTATCACGCCCAAGGCAGGGCCAGCACCATGGTCCCACCACAGCAACCAACCGCTCTGGCATAGATCCTCGCATGCCCTGGCACACCCTGCATACCCAGCAAAAACATACATGCTCATTGCAAGATTTACATGCTTTCACCTACAAATCTCACGTAAAATCAGGGAATAAACAAATTGCTGATTTCTACATTATAATAGTGCAAAAATATTTCTCCCCAAGAGTCATTGATTATGAAATACCTCTCCTATAGCTTTCCCCTTTGGGTATTATAATCACAAGAGCAGCAGATTGGAAATACAAAAAAAAGTGAAGATTATACCAAAAGCACGGGTAATGTTTAACAACCTCCTTTTACAGAAACTGGGTTCCACTGGAGCAGGCAGACAAACGGAGCAAGCACTGCAGTCGTTTAATGATGGGAACCTTTCCTCCCTGACAGCAGTGTTGTTTTCTTGAAATGCCTGTACAAATTAACAGCCTGCGCTGTGGCGGGAACAGACCTTTCCTGACCCTCAATGTTTAAAAGTTAAGCACCTGATTTAAGCTATTCCTACCAACCTTTTCTGCAGTTGCTGGAGACGGGCAGCCTCCAGCCCAGCAGAGCTCTGCTGAAGCGTGAGAGTTTGAGCCTACAGTTTCCAGAGGTAACACTACTGAGGCATACAGATCAAAAGCACTCACCTGGATGCTCCAAGTTTTCTTAGAGACTTTTAAGAAAATCTTAACTTTTTTTTTTTTTTCTTCTTTTTTTCCCCCCTCCACTAACATCAAGTGTAGGTGTTATATTCCTGGTGTACTTTTCCCAGCAAGACTGTACTGCTTGTTCAGTCATATGAGGTAAGTCAATATCCACATGGTAAATTAAGAAGAATAGCCTAATCTGATACCATTCTACTGAGATCTGGGAATCAATACTTTAAATTTTGGGTTTGTTTTTTATAAATCATCAAACTCTGCCTTCACAGAAATAACTTAGCCTAGATAAAAGAAGCCACACAATCAGAGGCTCTCTTACCCTAAGTGCTTCTATAGCACAAGCTTTGTCCACAATACATTCCTCAAGTTCTGTCCCTCAATTTCTTCTTAAAAGATATGCTGCGTATTGCCTTGCTACAGTTACAGCATAATCAATGCAATGTTTGTGTGGATGGGAGAACCTCCACATGTGCAAAACTAAGCGCTGCACAACAAAGAGGGCACATATGGCTATGAGAAAAATAGGTACTATTTCCATTCTTGGCAAACAATGAGAATATACAAAGTACAAAGGAAAGCACAGAGCTGTATTACAAACTGGCTACTTCAGCATCTTTTTTTTTTTCATCTCTGACCTGCAGACATTAGTGAAACACAGGTTAAGCTTTCAAAATACAGATGCCTATCACCAAGTATACATCACCAACAGCAACACTCAACCATCAGCAATCATTTTCTTCAATAAAGCACACAATACAAACACACATGCTCTCAAGCTCAAGACTTTAAAAACTCTGCACTCTTGATGAACGTTCTCCAAGCTCAGGGAGAGAAAAGTTTTTTTTTCTAATGAAGGGAATATGAGCATGGAACACATACAGCAATAAATATAAAGGCTGCTCATTTTTCTATTTTCCCCATATATAGATATTTAGAAAAGAGCAAAAAGATAAGAGAAAGGGAAAAATTACATACCTTACCAAACCTGAATGTTGGACACAATTTGTTTCAGAGCAACATTGGTGTGAAGGTAAGTTCCTCAGGCAACCACCAACCACAATTCCTTTCTGAGCTCCCCAGAGGCTCCAGCACCCCCTTCTCCCTGTCCCTGAGGAAGATGCAGTGTCCTCCAGTATTTCAGAGCCTCAGCTGCAAAAGACGCTGTTCAGAAAAAGGAAAGAGAAGAAGGTGTGGCATTAAATTCTGGGGTCAGTTGTTTGGCAGATTCAGAGCAGAACATAAGACAACATCGGATAGGAATGAAATGTCAAGGCAGGACAAAGAGTCTGTGACAATCCATCATGTGTGGCACCTTCGGAGGGCAATCTTTGAATTTAAGAACTGCGGTGCAAAGCTATTCTTGCTTTACAGTACTTTAATAGTGTCTCTGCACCAGGAAATGAATGCCAGACCGGCTGCTTTTTATTCCAGTCTGCTATCGTAGTAAGGAAGTAATACACTTCTCCATAGGGAATATTTTAATTCATTATGGCATTTCTGCAGAATAACAGGACTTTTTTATTAAAAGCAGAGTCATAGCCTCAGTCTTAATGCTTTGCACTGTTGAAATGGTTCTTATTCAAGGAGTTCAAAGCTCCTAAACAAGTAATCATGTTAGGACCTTACAGCTGATGGGAAGCAGTGATTCCCAACCTAACATGAGTTCCTGAAGTTCAGCCTCCAAAGCAATTGTAAGAGATGAGTAAATAGTCTGAGGTTTCCTAGGAGGGTGGGGACTCAGCATCACCACATTTTCTAGCTCACTATCACTGCTAGATGTGCTTGGCATTTCCAAGAGGTCAGAGCCTGGCACTGAACAGGGATGTGGGGCCTCACTGCAGATACCCAGGTGAGAAGACAGCGATGGACACAACCGTCTAGCAGCAGTACTGCCTGAAAACAGACACCTTAGAGAAGCACTGACGTTCAAATGTTCATCACTGTCACTGCATTTATCATCCCTAATCCCTGATATATAGGAAAACACCGGAAGGACTATCCTTCCACCATCTGGACAACACAGCCTGCGAAATGAAACCAGGCAGAGCAGCACAGAGCAGGCGAGGACTGAGCAAAGAGCAGGATTCGATCTCCCTAGGTCAGGTACATACACACTAGGTGGTTTGTGTCTTTAAACTAGGCTCAGAGATGCTTTTCTAACATTAATTCAACATAGTAGCCGTTAACATAGTCTAACTTAACCTAGAATTGCAAAAAGAGCAAAGAAAAAAAAGAAAGGAAAAAATATATATACAAGCTTATTTATTCCTTAGAGTTCTCCTACATAGGAGAAAGCCTGTGGCAGCTCAGAATACCACAAAATCTCATTATATCTTCATAAAAAATACTGAACCCATGAACAGATTACAGCTATGTGGAAAACCCATTGGCTTTTGGGCTTGCAAGAAGGAAGATTTCAGTAATCAGCATGTAAAACCAACCATACTGAAAGTTAGCCTCCTACCATTTATATATGTAGATATAAAAATACAAATATTACCAAAAGTCTATATAGCAAGCATGGTCACATGATCAGAACTACCAAATACATTCACTTTATTTAGCACTAATTACTTCACTGAACCATAAGTGGTTTATGTTACATATTACACCTAAAGGCTCTACAAGAGGAACAGCTTGCTCCTGACAGGAGTCAGGATGGCAGAGTCCAGCCTGCACTTCTTGGCGCACATTTCTCAGACTTTCTTCCTCTCTTGAACTCAGATATGAAGGACAAAAGTGGACCTTCACAGACCCTGTCCTCTTCCAGGCTAACCATGAAAAATCAGACTGCCAGCTGAAATGGCTACTAAATGACTTATGGGTATAGAAACAGCTGATGCTGCAGTAGTTTGATCTGCAGGTAGCGGCAAAACCTAATTCTACTGCTTTTAAGGGACTTCTGTCTCCAGAGACCACAGTTACAATTACTTTTTCATTTTTGCTCGTAAATTGTAACGCAAAATAGTCACAAAGGAAGTAAGTGCCACGTTTTTGTGCATTAACTACAGCATCAGCTGCGTTGAGAAGCAGAAGTTACAATAACAGAACTAGATCATCCTTGCAAGCCGAGTGCAGGAGCCTAGTCTCAGGTTGGAAAAGATGTATTTTTGAAAGCTCCGATTTAGTACAGCTTGCCAATGCTCATCAGAAGCAAATCTCTTTGGTAAGAAGTTGGCACGTTACCTTAATATGCTGCTATGCATGCACACAGAGTTTCTGTACTGTCTGAATTCCTGCACTGCTGGGTGGATCATAAATTACATTACAGGGAGAAGCATGCACTTCCAGCTCTTGGTGAAGACAAAAAAAAAAGCTTCCCTCACTCCTAACCATTATAGGAATGAGAGACTAGCAGCAGCAAGCTAGAAAACATTGCTGCCAAGCAGTTGTCTGATCCAAGCTGAAAGACTGAAGTACTACAAACATACAGTAATGCAGGATGGTTAGAAGTAATAGGAGATGTGGACATGGAGAGGAAAACATGGTAAAATGCAATGACTGTGCACCATTCCTATCTCTCCGATACAAGCACTTATTGTGGACATCCTTCACTCCCATGGTGAGAGCACAACAAAATAAAATCTGGGGCCAGGGTTCCTGCAAGGAGCAACAAGCAGATGCTACAGCCTGAATGCAATGTGCTTCCTCTGCACTGCGATGGTGTGCATCAGAACTACAGAGGGAGGGAGGCAGGACAGGGACCACTCCTATTCAGCAATATAGTAAGGTAAAAGGCTACTAAAAATGCTGCAAGGAAACAGTCTGGAGGTATAATTTGGCCTACACAATTTTGCAGGAAAACTCCATTCACTAAGCCACTACTGACTTGGTGGTCAGCGTCCTGGCAGGCAACTGGTTTCCTTCTCACAGACGAGGAACCGGGAGAGCCCACGACCCAGCTCCAGAGATGCTCCTCGGACCTTCTCGACTTTGGGCAGCTCTAGTGAGCAGCCGAGCTAGCCCTGGCTGATGGTGGTCTGCTGGTGCCACTGCCCAAGCCCAGAGCCCCAGGATCTTCCCACAGCTACGGAGTGAGACAGACACCAGCATCCCTGGTAAAACACACACTCATTTCAGTCCACAGCTGCTGTAGGAGCTGGCACTGCCGCTGTCCAAAACAAAACCAAGCCTGAACTTAGAAATACATCATGTATTAGAAATCTCGCAATTTCATTTAGGTTTGGTTCTAAAATTTTGTGCTTCTCCAGTTCTTCTTTGATCATATGTGTCGGGGTAGCTACTAACAAACTATGAATTACTTCTGTTATCCCATCATTTCAGATTTTTACATTCAATTTCTGGAGCCCTGGATTAAAAATTCAGGTGCATTCCTAAATTAACATAGTTAAGTGGTATCAGATCAGTCTTCAAGACACAAAAGCAGGCATATAGATGTTCTCATTAATCAGAAAAGGCAGATGAGACATTTTTTCCAGTAAAAAGAGAATATTTTCCTTGGAGAAGTCATAGTCCTTTACTGATAGAAAGCATGAATTATACAAAATAATTATACACTCTAGATTTAACAAATCAGATCAAATATTAAATTTGAAGACACTACTTCTATCTTGAGACGTTCCCAGACCACAAATCAATGAAGGCTGGGAGACTCACTCTCGCAGGAAGCCTTGCTATACCTTTGCCTTGTTCTTACAACTTTTCTTTAGGCATCAGATATTGATCACCGGGTGAGGACAGGAGCCGGCTGGACCCTTATCTGACCCAGCACAGTCACCCTTGTAGTTAGGTGTTATATAGTTTAAGGTGCAGCTTGAGTTTTGTGGCTAGATATTCCAATATTGGTGAGCATTTGCAACTTTAGATAGAGCAAAAAGAGGTATCTAAAAGCTGAACGACATATTTTCGAGCAAATATCACAGTATAGTAGATACTCAAATTAGGATTCGTTTGTCTCATCAAAAATTAATTACAACCTACCTCACTGCAACTGAGTAAATAAGCTGGACGTAGAAGAGATTAAATATTTAAAGAGTCTAGTGACTTAAAAATAAATGAAATATCTCTTTGCTTAAATATTACATTTTTTTTTAGTTTTACTGCTAATGTGACTATTAGGAAATCAAAACTCCGTATGTGTGTGCACCCATGCAGACATGTACAACACACTTAGGTATACATAACATGTTTGAATCATAGAATCATAGAATAGTTTGGGTTGGAAGGGACCTTTAAAAGGTCATTTAGTCCAAACCCCCTGCAAGGAGCAGGGACATCTCACCAAATCAGGTTGCTCAGAACCCCGTCCAACCTGGCCTTGAATGTTTTCCAGCAATGGGGCATCCACCACCTCTCTGGGCAACCTGGGCCAGTGCTCCACCACCCTCAGCGTAAAAAATTTTTCCCTATGTCTAGTCTAAATCTACCCTCTTTTAGTTTAAAACCATTATCCCTTGTCCCATCACAACAGGCCCTGCTATATAGTCTCTCCCCATCTTTCCTATCAGCCCCCTTTAGGCACCGGAAGGCCACTGTAAGGTCTCCACAGAGCCTCCTCTTCTCTAGGCTGAACGGCCCCAACTCTCTCAGCCTGTCCTCACAGGAGAGGTGCCCCAGCCCACTGAGCATCTTTGTGGCCTCCTCTGGACCTTCTCAAACTGGTCCATCTCCTTCTTATGTTGGGTGCTCCAGAGCTGCACACAGTGCTGCAGGTGGGATCTCACAAGAGCTGGAGTAGTGGGACACTGGACCAATAATAATATATTTGACTAGTAGAGAGCAGCTCTACTGGTAGAGTCAGAAAAAAAGGCTGTGAAACAGGCAAGGGAAAACACATTTTTATTGCTAAGTATTTAACAAGGTCAACCTCCTCCATAACGGCAAGAAAAAAGATGCCACAGCAGACTCAACACAGCAGGGGATTATACCAATTCATTAGCAGGTATATATTCTAATTACAGCTTTGGACATTAGTCCCCATACAGCTGAGTAGGCAACAGCTGCTGCATTTTGCCACATCCTCAAGATCGAGCTCACTGTTTTCTACTGAGCTTCAGGACAGCATGGCTTTATGCAATCCCACAACACTTGCTTCAGCTGAAAGCAAGTGTATTGAGTTTTCTCAAAGGATGCTCCTGACTCCTCACAGCTCAAATCTGAAGAGAAGTCAGCTTCTACATTTTACAAGATTTGTTCCTCTGTTCCTGCTGCTTCAAGGAACTGTAGGATCAACAACTCATCCTGTCAGCTCCATCTCTGGTAAAGATCTCACATTAATTTAGTGTAAAGGTGACACTGGTGAAGAAGAGAATAAAATGAGACTTTGAATCTCTCCTTCCAGAAGGCTAATGGTAAAAAATTGGTAGCAATGCTACTTTGGCACCTTCCCAACTATAACACTCAGAGCATTGCCTACAGTCGTGTCCCAGACATACTTTGTCATTCACAATGGCTCAGTACAAAACATAAATAAAACAGAAGTCACCAGCACTACTGGCACTCAGCTGTTTTGAGCTTCTTTTTTTTTTTTCTTTCCTTCCCTGCCAACAAAACAAACAGCGAAATAGCAGAACTGCAGTTCAAGTGATAACGTCCACGAGTAGGAATTTTGGTGGAGGCTGGTGGTGTGATGGAGTTTTGTGGGAAATTAACTCAATTAAAGAAGCCAGGCAATAATAAAAAAGAAGAATACATTAACTGACATAAATATAATGTAATATTGTCAGCACATCAGTGCTGGTTTTTGTCATCCAAGCGCACACTAAGTGTATCCAGGAAAAAGGAAGTAAAAGCAGTGGTTAACCATGCTTGTGGTATGGACCATTCCCATCATAAAAATATTAATGTTAGATTATGAAGTTCACAAGCATGATAAGTATCTTGATAGGTTAGAAAATGCTAAAACACTGCACAGATCTTGCTGCTGCTGCATAAGAGTAAATAATTTCTGAATGTGGAATCCAAGAAATTCAGTGGAGATACTTCCACTTTGAAATAAAACATGCATGCTGAAGAATGATGCTTACATTAACGAAGGCTGCTTCTCAAGTTCAAAAGCATTAAGTTGCGGGCTACTGTCTGGCTGGTAACACTGCATTATACTATTAAATTTTATTATTATTATTACTCCTCCTAAAACTACACTCTGGTTACGCTATAAAATAAGATCTCTTGGGCTCCTTAGATACAGCAGTTTACATCTGCCCTTGCAGTGAAGCTCTGTCATGAGATTATTGTTTCTTCTGTCAGTTCAGTTGAAAGCAATGACAAAGTTACAGCAATGTATGTGTCCTTGTCAAAGAATGCTTTCAAAGGGTTGGAAACACATTTATGGGAAAAAAAAAAAAAAAGCAATACTTAACTGACTTCCTGGATGTAGGAAAGAATGAGTATCAAACAGCTTGCACTTAACTGGTCAGATCTTCAAAATAACTGAGTAATGCAATAAACCCAGTCCTTCCAACAAGAGCTGACAGCTTGTATCAGTTTATGTCAGAGGCAGCTGTGTGATACAACCTTTGCTGGTATGACAGTATCTAACTGGGTTTCCTCTTACTCTAACTTAAAACTCTAACTAGAAAACAATCATGTCACTCATCTCAGCATCACAGCTAAACCGTGAATCTTCACGTTTGTCAATGTACACAACAATGCAGAATAAATTATGTTAACTGAGGGAAAAGATTATTTTTTTTCTCCATTCCAAGATAAACTTCTACATGTGCAAAGTTAGTGCACTGAGACTCTTCTTGGATATATTTTCTATATTCCGTAACTCAGGTGCGTTCCAGGGTGAGGAATGCTGTTTATTACTAGAAGGTTCAAATACCTTTGGATCTCTTTACCATAGCTGATAGCACATATATGGGTTGTATTACAGGATCAGGACATGATAGCATAAGATATTTATAAACATAACATACTTCTCTTTCTCTGTGCCAAAGGCATTAGCTTGACCACTGTTAAGTTTAATCGCTTTTGAACTCAGTGTATTTGTATTTTGCCACCCAAAACTGACTTCTCTGTATCTCCTTCAGATACATTTTCCCCTTCCTTTTATGTTTTTTTTTCTTTTTAAAATAACCTATTTGTTCTATTTTGGTTCAGGGAGTCTCTCTCTTGAATACTTCAGATGAAATTTCCCAACAGTTCTGGCACTGGCCTCACGCTGTTCTCGCTGGCACTGGTGAGATTTATTACTGGCTTGCACTAAGATTGGTCATAAGAAACAACGGTCTTTGTGGCCCTAATCTGTCACTCTTCAGAAAGACTCTGCTTTGTGCTACTGCCATTTCTAACCTGTTTCCTGTTGGAAATGAATAAGTAAATGCATATCTCCATCTACTGTTAAATGTCATTGCTAAGCAAACCTTTCGTCCTTTGCTGAAGTTGCTTATCTCTAAAGTTATTTATTTAACTCTAACTTTATTGTTTATCTCTGTGGAACATATTGGGATAAGCTGCTATACCAAATGTTAGAGAAAGTACAAGTATATTGGATTCTGTGGCACTTGGAGGACACATGGCTGTCAGTCAGTTGTCAAACCAGGATCTGAGCAAGGTTTTCCCTTATAAATTTAGATTATTCTTCTCAATATTTTGATTTTAAAAGCCACATATAGTGTCAAACTCTGATGCATTTCCTGAGAGTTTAAAATGTGATTCTCCTTTGATGCTTTAAGCCAAGTTTAGTTACGTCAATGAACACAATTGTTTCTAATCATTTTCCAAACTTTGAAAAGTTTTGTCAGATAAATCAGTGGTATACAATGTGCTGTCACTCTTAAGTCCCACCCATTACTGTAGTTTTACACTGTTCCAAACCAGGACAAAGGTAAGAGTTAAGCAAGTCCATAAATAACACACAAAGGCAGCCTCACTCTGTGCACAGATCTGATACATTACCCTGAAAAGTGTATCAAATTCACTGAACCTTGAAAAACACCAACCTACCTTTGGAAATGTAGCTTTTTCTTATGTGGATCATATATTTGAAGAAAAATAAAATCGAGCTGGAAACCAGCATAAAAGCCTGGTAAATCTCTAGAGATCTTAAATGCTTTAATTTCAGCCACTGGTACAAAAAGGGGAGAACTGGGAGGACACACAAGGGGGCACGCAGAGGTCTGGCAGAGCATCAGGGAGGACGCAAAGGTGCATGTATGCTTGCAACAGCTTGTGAGAACCATAAGGGCTGTCTGAGTGCGCCGAAGAGCCGAGAAGAGGTCAGAGCAGACCTGGGGCTGCAGGCGGAGCTAGAGCTATTTAAGAGAAGTGCCAGGTATTTGGAGAAAGATGATGCAAGTTAAAAAGGACCATAAGGAAATGGGAGCACTTGCAAGCCCCTAGAAGCTGCCCTTTTGGTACACAGCCACCAACACACGCGCAATTGCAAATCAAGACTCCCTTAAAGTCTTCTTCCCTTTCCAAGCACACACACTGCTCCAGTCTATCCCTCTGGACCAGGCCATCTAGTCTCATGTGCCGAACCACAGAAAACCATCAATAACGAGTGCAAAGCAATGAGCAATCCAGCATTGACGCAGAAGGCATCCCTACCACAGTCTCCACATGAGAAAGACGTTGAGTTCACCCATGTAAACATCTCCTGCTGTCCGCTCTCAGAGAGAGAAGGTTAGATGGAGTTTTCCAACACCACCAAATGATCTGAGATACTCTTGTTCACCTATAAAATAAGGCAGCGTCATGCTGCTTCAGTCCGTAAAGGCTGGCTCCCTTGGCGTGCTGTAAATCCTAACAAACGGAGCAGAAATACAGCACCCGGCAGGCTGCACGGCAGAGACAGCCTGAACAGCAAGTATCTGAACTGCCTTCAATCTCATTAGGTGCTCGGTAGTCTCAGAGCAATCTTTTGATTTGTGCTGAAAATCAAAGCGGCTAAAAGTAGACTACCAAATGTAAGGGAGTTTAGAATAACCTTGTTACAAAATAAGCTGAACTATCTTCAGACACAGCTCAAGACTGCTGACTCTGTTTGAAGTCCATGATTAGTGGACCCCAGTCAGAAATGTGTCACTAAGTGCAGGTAGAGCTTGGCATGAGACAAAAAGACTCACTTAGTCACCATCAGCAAAGAAACCATACAATGCACCTGAACCCCATCTAAACCTAGACACGGCCAAAGTATAATAATGAAATACAGGCGAAAACTATTCATAACAGGGCATAAACTGGTCTTATCACTGATAAAAAATTTCATTTTCTACAGATACATATTTACATATAAAGTCAGCAGTGCTTACAAGATAACTGTCTGTGCCATCAGGCGGTTGGATCCCCAAACTCTCTTGCCCCACAGTTCATCGCGCCAGTAAGTAATTTCAATTAAAATATTTTTGGAAATATGATCCCACAGAAATCAAGCATGAGAGTTTAGTGTACTTTGCCTCTTTTTAAAGTCCTCCTAAAACCCCAAATAATAACACTGTCAAAACCATACTTCATTTCTGCATGTATTTAAGTCAAGTAGCACAAATTCATCTCAAGGGTAATTTTTTTCAGACCATTCACCCTTAAAGAATTGGATACTGCAAAAAAAGCCTACAGCTATCTATCTGCATAGCACTGCAAACGTTTTGAACACCACTAAAATAAAGTTCATTGACCTGAATTTATCTCTGGTGTAACTTCACTGACTTCAGCGGGCTTTTGCCAGTGATAAATTTGCCCACTGGGTTCTGGGACATGAAACGACAATGAAATCACAGCTTGTAGAAACATCACTGAACAGGCTGGGATGTGAGCAAGCCTGTGCACCAAGAAACTCTTCTCATTACAAATCTGCAAACCCCTGAAAGTTTGCAAAAAGCTGCTCTTAGAAGCATTCTGAAGAACTATAAGTAGACTGCTCAGGTCATCATAAACCACAATCTGCGAAGGCAGCAAGCCTATAAATGTCTATTTGTGTCTGTTTTCAGTAGGGGCTTTCAGGACTTCTCTAAATAGAGACAAATTTTCAGACTTCAAGTTCTCACGTGTGTGTGAGTGCCTATACATGCATGTTAGAGCCACTTCTCCTGAGTTCCTCCTGACTCCAATGAAAAGTAGTATTTTTAAAAGTCACAAACTGACATTATTCAAAGAAAATTGTATGTTCTGTGAAATTCCCAGTAAAAAGGAAAAACAGAGAAAGGTAGTCAATTCCTACAGTCTGATGTCCCTGAAGAAGTTTCAGAAGCCATATGGTTTCAGATGGCCCTTAACTGACTCTCACAAGCAACTTCAGAAATCTCGTTGCAACCTCCTGAACTGCTGAGCCAACCTGAAGTACAGCCCCATGCTCTGCTCTTCTGAAAAGCTACTGAAAGGGATTAATTTCGCCAGCTCTAGCTTGCATTCAGAGTAGAAACAGTCACATATTCCTACTAACTCATCCATCCTTCTCAAGAAAAGCCTTACTGCTCTGATTCTTCACTAAGCTTGAAGAATGGCATAGGAAGATGGCACATGCACATAAAAAAAAAACCTGAAGGGGTAAGTAGAGGAGGAAAAAAGTATGATCAAATTCTCAGCTGGTGTAAATAAGTCTGGAGTTTAAGTCAATGACTGCAGAGCAATTTTTATCTTTTCAGATCCTTACTGCACATTGTGTTTTTGCAATCAATCCAAGAAAGAGATGTGACAACCACTATCCAGGGATAACCATTTTACAGTGGCCATTACAGTTACACACAGGCAATCATCCGAGCACCAGAGCTTGATGGGAAGTGTGCTTCCCTCTTTCTATTTCACTAATGAAGGACAACACAAAGAAGTTAAAGTATATGTTAATAGTTTTTCAAATAATATACTTGATTACATCACTGCCGAATATTTTCCTTCGTATTTTTGTAATTAATCTGACCATGAAAAACAAATTTATGCCTACAGTTTGTATCATTATAAACTCAACTCATTTGATGTGGAAAACCTACAGTTTAATTGCTTGATTTAGATTTGGCTGGTAAAATGCATACTGAAACATTACTCTTTCAATTATGTTAATTTATAACTGAAAAGCTAAATTTACAAAGCCAATAACATTAATTATTTACTTGCCCATTAAAGCTGAATATTTATTACCAAGCTAATTGGTTTCATAAGTCTGCCAAAAAATTAAAAATGAGTTTATGAACTGATTTATACAGGAATTATACTGCTATCTATCAGCAAATTGTGTGCATTCTATGAATTGCTCTGAGAAACAAGTACACTTCTTTCATTTGTAGTCTGTTACATGTAGTATTTTCAAAAGATTTAGGTTTTTTTCCTCGATAAATATGCCAGTTGTGACTCAGAGCAAGCTCTTTTACTGTTCTGTACCCAAAATCCTTTATGCAGTGTGACGGACTTTCACTGGTCTGTAATAATTTATCAAGACTGCATCTCACCTGGTCATTTCAATGCTCACTGAATGTAGGACTACATTGGGTTAAATCAACCAAAAAGGGAAGCATAGTAGCTCAAAATAATCCAGCTCACAGCCAGCACAGCAGGGCTGTTAAGAAACAATATCCAGCAGTGAGGAGTCTCCATCCTCACTAATATTTTTGCTTCATTTCCATATGCAAGGTAACTAATATATTCAGTATTTATTTATGCATGCATCCTCGAAACAATACAATTAAGTTACTAATGCCTACAGAACAATTTGAGTGTTACCTTAATGTACAATGAAAGGCTGATTTTGATTGGTGTCAAGACAGAAATTCTAATTCCCTTTGGCAGTGTCTTTCAACTCCAGCACAAAGCAGATACCTTCTCTTCTTGCTTATGATCCTTAAATATCTGACTTTCCCAGAGGGTGACTGGATTACTGAAGAGCTGCAGTGGTGCAGCCACCAGCGTGAGGCAGAACGGAGCGCTGTGATCTTCAGTTTTGCTCGTGCTTCTGTGAAAGTCCTCTTTGACTGAGGCTACTAATAATTGGTCTGCAGACTGCACAGGATAAACTCCACAAAAGAGTCAACCCTGAGACAGCGCTTACAGAAACAGTAACGAGAACGTTCAATATTTACTTATGCGAGTGGCCTCAAAACAGGATGATTAGGTCTAAATTACAGTCTACACTTCCAACCATGGTGTAATTGTGTTGCAAAGGAAGGATCGAAGTGTCCAAGAAAGAGAGATAGTAGGTCAGTGGATTCAGTATCTCATCTTAGATGAGGAGGAAGGGGTCGAATCACACTTTAAAACTTTGATGCCCTTAATTTTTTCCTGCAACAAACTTACGCACATTAGTGTCATGGAAGCAACCACATCTCTTGCTTTGTGTTATCACACACCTAGGAGTTTGGTGCAACACACCTCCCTGTGGGCTTTTACCAGTAGCCTGAACAGATCAGAAAGCGATCTATGTGGTGACATTCACTGACGTACAACGACACCACTTGTAAAGCTTTGCCTCAGACGTGTTTGACTTGTCTAAATTACATCCACAGCTTCTTCCTCCCAGCAAAGCACAGCCCAATGAGGTAACAGTAAGGAATCACAAAGCAGGGCAGAGGAGGAAATTTTTCTACCTTTAAAAATTTATTACTTTAAATATATATATATATATGAGACCAAAGGTCAAAGTCTCAGAAATATCAATTATTCAGAAAGCTATTATGAGTTAAAGTCCATACAAAACTCATTTAGTTGTGTAATGCATTACTGGAATTTCAGATTTTTTTAAAAACTTTGTTAAATATAATGTAAGTTATATTTCTTAGGAAAAAAAAAAACTATCTCAAACTTAAAACCAAGTCTTTTGTTTAAAAAGCTACAGAAAAAACCCTAATTTTAAAAAACTCCAGAAGTCTTGTGCTGTTCCATGTCGGTTTCAGCCGTGTTTGCTGCACCTGGCCTCTCCCTTGCTATTATTAAGGTATTAATGGTTTGGCACGGACTGGTGCCAACACATCAGACTGCAAAATCCAGATCAGGTCTGGCATGAAGCAGCAAACCTCGCAGATAAAGACCTGGTACGAGGCAGAGCTGGTAAACAAGGATAATACTGCATGACAGACAACCAGCCAAAGAGAGGATGGCAAACAGAAGATAATTGTCAAGCATGTGGTATTTTTAGCAACAATCAACCAAAATGCCTTAGACATCAATTTCAAGCCACTTAATCCTCTTAATGACATGCTATGGCATTTGTTTACAATTAGGGTTTCACTTTGTTTTCTACAGAAGATTCCCCTCAGACTCTTGCATTCAGTGCGCTTTGTAAATAGTTCTGTGAGTACACTGAGTATTAGGTCAGAGTTTAGTTATCACAGGGCTAAATTACTCCTGCTGTGTCATTATTAATTCTCCTAATTTTACTATCATTCACTATCATTACAGCCACGCAGCACCCTATGGATACATTTATTACAGAGTATAAAACCAGTGCTGGAATAAGATGTTGACATGTCTACCCTGCAATCTTTATGCAAAAGCCTGAGAAACGTTGAAAAAGAATTATCTTTAAGACAACTTTAGCAAGGCTTACCTCTAGATTCCCGTCCTCCGCCCACCTATTACATTTCCGTATGATGTCAGATTAGTTCTCTGTATGTGATACTCCACTGCAGTACAGGCGATTGCCCAAGGAAAAACCCTTTCATAGTAAATACACCAGGGAAAGAGACAGTGGAGACAGAGCTAAGAAGAGTATACTGCTGTACACAGCAATTTCCATTAAGAGAAAGCATTTATAAAAATAGACATTTAAAAATATCTTAATGCATATTCTCCTCCCCCTTCAAAGAATTTGTGCTACCACACATATCTTTTTCTAACACCAGCATATGTTTGATTGGGTCTCGGTTCATTCAGGGAAGAGCTTTTAGCACCTGCTTAAAACCTGTCAGAGAAAAAGTTAAGCAGATGCTGCAGTGTTTTCCTTAATCAGGACCATAACTGGATTTATGAAAACATAAATCCTTCCACTCATGCATATGGATTTTGAAATTTTGGTTCTGTTAAACACAACTCTCTACCTGTTTGGACACCTGAGCCTGGCAACAAGAGGTCACAATTCTGTTTTAAGCAGCTGTTATGAAATAGTCCCAAATATTTCAGGACTATTCCCTCCAACTTCCCCAGGTTACCTCCCTTCAATAATGTTGCAACATGTGTTGAGTATAGTGGATCACAGCCTAATAGTATTAGTAGCAGTACTATTGCCGGTTTTGGTGCTTCCCTCTAGGGTTGCCTACATCCTTTGTGAATGCCGTGTCGCAGCAGCTTCTGTTGGGAGCCCATCAGTTTGGGGGCCTACAGTGACATCCCCCAAGCTCTCCTGAAGCAATGGTCCCTATACAGCAATTCCTTATTTAGCTTGTGTGCAATTGTTTTTTTGGTTTTTTTTAATGACTGGTGCTCACTCACACTTGGGAAATGTACTTTCTGGTCTGCCACCCAAACAACTAATGAAAACTAAGGTAGATCCTTCTCACATCCCATGGCCAAAACGTTTGAGGACATTAGAGTTAAATATTAACAAACTGCTCTTAAAAATTTCGTTAAAGTCAGGTCTGTAGCCATTACAAGTTATTGGCCAATGAATTCCTTGCTACCCAAGAATGTGCACCTCTGCTAAAAGCTTCTACCAATCCACAGTCAAAAAGTTTGAAAGCTACAAGTCCGAGCTCAGCTTTCTTTCATACATGAGAACATGGCTCTTAAGCGAATATCAGACTCCTGGCAAAAGACAAAGTGCTTCTGTTTTCCTGTCTTTTGGATTAGTCACCCACTCAGAGAAGGAAATTAGATTAGTTTGGGCATAATAAAGCACCTTAGATATTATTTGCTGTTCACAGGTACAAGCAAGTTCAATAATTTGCTCTGTATCTTTTTGGGTTTTTACAAACCTCTATTTCGCTTGTACTGTCCTCTGATGACAGGTACTACGTTTGCCTTCCTCCAGACTTCTGACAATTGCCCTGTCCTCTGTAAGCTTCTGAGAGTCATTGTAAATAAATTGATGGGTACATTTCAGAAGGCAATGCTGACCCAAATATATCACACTTATCTAAATACTCCTTATCTTGTTCTTGCCTTTGCTCATAACCCCTTGTTACAGGGAACTCTGTTAGAGATCTGACACAATTATTAACCTTTCTGTGAAGAGCAATGCAAAATAATGGCATTTGGTATTTCTGTCTTCTCTGTCTAGTCCATTTATTTGCTTCCCTTTCTTACTGATGGACTTTTGCCTTCCTCTTACTGCCAGTGCTTTTGTAAGTCATTTCGTAACCCTTTATAGCTGTAACTGACTTTGCCTCTATGTCCTTCTGATTTTAGCCTATGTGGCTGCACAACTGGAGTCCTTAGCCATACATGTTTCACTTACAAGGTTTGTACTATTTCACATTAGTAAACAGCTCCTGGCATAGCCATGCTAGTTCCTTGTGACATTTTTTCGGTAAGACTGATAACAGATGATCAGAGGGCTGGAGCACCTCTCCTGTGAGGACAGGCTGAGAGAGTTGGTGCTCTTCAGCCTGAAGAAGAGGAGGCTCCAGGGAGACCTTATAGCAGCCTGCCAGTACCTAAAGGGGGCCTAAAAGAAAATTGTGAGGGACTTTTTACAAGGGCACATAGCGATAGGACAAGGAGTAACAGCTTTAAACTGGACTAGGGTAGGTTTAGATTATACATAAGGAAGAAATTCTTTATTCTGAAGGTGGTGAGGCACTGGAACAGGTGCCCAGAGAAACTGTGGATGCCCCATCCCTGGAAGTGTTCAGGGACAGGCTGGATAGGCCTTTGAGCGACCTGGTCTGGTGGAAGATGTCCCTGCACAGGGAGTTGAACGAGATGATCTTTAAGGTCCCTTCCAACCCAAACCATTCTATGATCTTGAATTCATTACCCTCTGCCCAAACCCAGTCCGCTCAGACACTTCAAAAAAGTTATGTGATATATCCTATACTTCTGGCCATCAACATATCTGTGTCCTAAGCTGTCTTCCTACAGCCCACTGATCAGCATTATTTTCCTTGCTGAGAGCAATACTCTTGTGAAAATGTCCCACAACCAATTCCAATCAAAATGCCACCTGCCCTCCACCTACCCTCTCTTCACAGTTTCTCTTGAATATTCTGGTGGCATCATTCCTTCAAAACCTCTTGGATTTTGTACACCTTGGTCACAACCCCTCTTAATCTCTTCTATTTTAATGAATATAAACATAATTTTCTTAACCTCTCCTCGTAGTTTATAACCCCTGAGGCCCTTTACCATCCTTAAGACTGTATCCATAATTAGGGTGTCTAAAAAGATCGAAAGGAAGGAACAAGAAAATGCCTACTTAATACAAATTGGTACATGAATAACCAACACCTCCCTCCCAGATGCACCCTTCCCATTTGAACCCAAGCGCTCAGTGTTGGGAGGGCAAATTGTCTGCTGATGTCTGCATATCGAGCGATTTAGCCAGGACAGCCTTTGCAGTTGCAGGGTGCACCTCTCCTCCCGAGTGCACACCGCAATACTCATCTTTCTGGTACTTGTGCCAACTCATTACAGCTACACATACAGACACATGCATTTGTATTCTCCGCAGATAATTGAAAATTCACACCTGCCCATGCTATATATCAAACTGCCCTCCATCTGTCCATACACAGCCACACGTACAAGTTCAGATATATACACACACGTGGCAGAATGTTCCCTGCATGTATACACAGGTACGCACGCACACAGACGTAGGGATATGTTCAGTGTTGCTGTCACCAAGGAAAGAGAACACTGACCACAACCACTTCTAATACAGCATCGCAGATGAGGATAAAACAGCGAGCGGCCTTCAGCACTCGCTGTGGCTGGCGTTCGATAGTTGTATAGATCCTTGAATCCTTTACTGATAAGCAGTGTAGAAGCCTCCAAGGGATGAACGCAAAGTCACAAAAATGCCCAGGGCATGGAAGATAAACACCTTGCAGAGGATACTGCTGTGTCCTTATGGATTACGCTATATGATATTTAGAATTTGGAATCTGCCATAGCAGATCAGACAAGCGCACTGTTTAGACCAGAAACCTGAATCAGACAGTAGCAAAAGCAGATGCTTCAGGGAGAGGTTTGAGAAACCGTTGCAAACAATCATAGAAGAACTAAACCATCTGGGCTACTTTCTTCTGGATCTTGATTAACCAGAGAGTTGGCAGATAACCTGAAAAAGCATCTCCCTTTCAGTCCTTACCATTGTATGTTGAATAGTCTCACTGCTGTGAAATGAGGTCCAGCCCTTTGAACTGCAGCTCTTGAGCTTCTGTCCTTAGTGACACCTTGTCGCAATTTGTCTCCCAGCCTCGGCAACTCAACGGCTCCTCCCACACCCACAAAATATGAAATCACAGGCTCATGACCAATCTGTGGCTCTTGTAAGAGCTTCCTTGAAAAATTTGCTCACATGTTAGTGAATCACTTCCAATCTATTTTGCATAGGCAAATTTAAGGTATTTCATTATGGAAATATATGCCAAAACATCTTCCCACGGAGCTTCATACTGTCATGGTCTGACGCAGTTACATAGGGTCGAGACTGCAGTACATTCTACAGAACACAAGGCTGCAACCCATTTGTAACGGGGTAATGATTTAGGCGAGTATAAAAGGGGAAAATGTATTTATTTGTCTTCTTCATGCTTTCTAACTACATATCTGCTACCCAGCAGGTACAGCCAGTAGTAACAACCTGCAGAATAAATGGTACTAAACTGTAGCCAATGCCAAACTTACAACTCTATTTTTCTTTGTCATTATTATCTATCAGAAGATGGTTACTGTGAAACATTATCTGCATATTTTATCATGCCTACATTTATGCTACAGAAGCAAATCAGCAGCTGAAAATAACTTTGTCCTCCTCCAAGAAATCTCACAGCCTTTACAAGATCTTAAGTTGGTAGTTCTTTATCAGCATCTTATTTATCTAGGCAATGCCATGCTGCTGTGCTTTATTAATACTAAGGGTGGGTGATGTATGCTGCTGTTTAATGCTACTGGCCTTCACAAAGAAGTGCAGCTCCAGCTTTGGAGAGTGCGGACACTCAGTTGCTTGGCTGGGTTAGTGCAGTAGAACACAACAAACAGTTACAACACTGCTATTTAGTGCCAAAATATCAACCCATCAGCAAAAGCCAAGCCAAGCCAAGCCAAGCCAATCCTTCCTCATAGGCAGACCTTCAGCCTCCAAGCAGCACCTGGTACACGGAGGAGAACATAAACCAGAAACCATGTTTCCTCAAGCCTTTGACACCCAACACCAGCTTTTTCTTTCCTCAAGAAAGTTTACTGTCACCAAGTTATGCATCAGGCTGTTTTCTGCAGCTTTGAATGCTCTCACCAGGTAGCCTGGCAAGGAGGACAAGAAGGTCCTGGAACTAGAGGTCAAAACTTCCCTCTTCCAAAGCAATGAGCATGAAGACCCATCTCATGCTGCAGTCCTCACAGCCCTCCTAACTCAGTGCCACTGAGCAGCTCAGCAGCCCTCGTATAGCAACTAAGAGCTGTGGTTTTCACTCTGTCTCTGGAATGACACGGACTCCCAGGGCTTCTGATCTCTGCTTGAGCTGTCCATCAACTGGGTGACTGGGGCCTGGAGCTGCAGGGCAGGGGAACACAGCTCAGCCTCCAAGCTTGGGTTTGGCTGCACTTCAAAACACTACTACTCTTTTGTGGTGGTTCTTTTTTATTTGATATTCAAACAGATTTTTCACTCCTCTTAGAAAAAGAGCAATTTTATCCTCTCCTCTCAACAACTAACTGGAAATTTTTAAGATAAAATTTTGGGACAATTTTGAGTAGCTGCCACATAGCTACTTCTCATTACTCTGGATGAGATTTTCACATTGTTAGGAGCTTAAAATAATGATGAACTTCATATTTCTTCTCTGGATACATGTTTGTATGCTAGCATGAGTGTTCTGCTGGTTCTTCTTACTTTCTACTCTCCCCCTGTAGATCCAAGTTAGAGAAGCTCATACCTACTCCACATCTACTATCTGGGAAACAGCAGTTAGTGATAAAACTCAGACAGGAGATGACAATTACTTAACTAGAGCACATCCACCACTTTTTGGCCTGTAAACAAAGCAAATAATTTCTTTCTCTCTCCTCTAGTCCTGAGCCATAAATAATGGGAACAAACAGCTCACAGAGTTCCTGGCTGAAACAAGGTAATAACATACCAAATAACGATCAACACAGGCTCTAATTTTTGCCTTCAGGATATAACTGGTTAGGTAGTGTCTACATACAGGTATAACTGGGCAATTACGGATTTGCAGAGTTGCAAATATTATTAAAAATCCAGTTGATAGAAGTGAATTGCAAAGTACAGGCTTGTGAATGCAAAGCCATCAAAAAAAGGTAAAAGTTTCTTTTAGACTTGCCTGCTGGTTAAAAAAAGAAAAAGAAAATATTTATTTCCTCTTACTGGTGAAGGTTCTGACTTGACAGCCCTGAAGAGTGATCTATTTATTCAAAGTAATGCTGGCAGCAATGGTACACATTTCTTCCAATGTGCCCAACCCCGCATCTATTTTCAGTTCCATCAGTAAGCTAAAGGTTAAAGCTATTTATTTAAACCCACACTCATATGCCATTTAAATTGACCTAAATTATTGTCTGAGTTGTAACCTCTCTGTGTTGAAGTCCCCTCAGGGGCTCCTTCTTCATTTCAGGCTCAGAAAATTCCTCCCTCGCAGGATAAAAGCTGGGTAAGGAGCATCTCCAAACACAAATGGAGAAGGAAAGTGGGTAGGAGTTGTTCATCTTCAAAGAATGCCTATTGGTGTTGTGGATACTGCAGAAAACTTCCATTTTATTAGCTAAATATCTGGAGAGGTTAAATCCAGTCAATGAGATAAAAGATCTCATTGTCATTCCCATTTTAAGGATTCCTTTAAAAACAAAAGAAAGGAAAAAAAACATAACTAAAAACACTACATGTTCTGCCTGTCTTTGTGGCAGGAGCTGGAAAGAAAACAGTCAAAACATCTCCAAAATGGAAAAGAAAATGTAGTCCCAGGCAATCAGCCCACTATGGAAATAATCCTTTGCAAACAGTCCTCTCTGTGCCAGAGGACCAGGAGGACTGGGGAGGAGCAGGAGCCTCTTGCAGTCATGCACCAGTTAACACGAGCAAAGTGCCATCCCAGGAGTGAAATTACTCTCTAGGCTGGTAAAGGGCAAAGGGAAAGCAGCATCTGGCCTACAATATTTAGCCTTTTCTACACAGTTTAATGCTGTGTGAAGCATGGTAAAAGCAAAGCTTCCTCAGCCCCGGGAAGACAGCTGGCAGTGAAACGCGGCAGGGACACCATATGATGGAAGGCTCCTAATTACAAAATCTCTGTCTTGCCTGTCAGAGCAACCACACAGTAGCACAGGGTATCTCATAGACAAGTTGGGGAAAATCAAGCAAAGATAAGACTTGAAATCCATCTCCAGATGCAAATTTCCCATGCCTTTGAGTGCATCTGGCTCTTGGATCGAGCTGCAGCCTAGAAAGATGTGGTTCAGCAAGGTCAAGATACCCCCAAAGTTCAGGAGTTGCCCAACTCTGTCTTCTGATCCGGAACCCACCACAGATATTCAGTGAAGAATTTCACGGACATCCAATTCCATCAGCATGAGTGATAATAACCAGACACCAAGATTCGCCCACATCAACACAAATGACAAGGATGGGGGAAAAAAAAAAAAATAAATCTGTAACCCAAGAGGTTTGAAATTCATTTAATGCTTGCCAGACACATAAGAGGACAAGAAGGACTTTTTCTTTCAATCTATATGCAGTGCCTCATTACGTACTGATACTGTTAATTGCTATTCAAGTGCCCAGAGGCAAAGACGCAGTACACTTTTAACAAGCTGAAAAAATATTGTTAAATACATCAGTATTACAGAGAGGAAGGCAAACCCCGCCAATACCGTGAAAGCAGGCCTGGAGAGAACCAAGGGAGCTGACTCCACGCTGACGGACAGACTGTAAGTTGATGTAAAACCCGTTACCTTTATGCTACGCTGCAGTCACCACTGTGACTACATGAAACCTCTGAGGCTCCTAACAGCAGCATCTCGCTGAGATCATGGCAGTGACATGAAGGGCCACATGTCAATGGACTTCTAAATCTGGGCTTTCCCTCCTCCCCCATTCTCTGGTCGCTGAAGCTCTGCTATATTAGTGCATCGGCACCATCGGAATTATACAGACCCCACCGTCTGCTGGGAAGGCACTGAGCAGTGATATTTTCAGCTGTACTGCCAGCATGTTTCTGCAGTACCGTGAAGGGGAAAAAAATAAAACTGAAAGAGCTGGCAGAACTCTACAGTAAATATAATTAAGCTCCTACTAAGCCATATGACTTTTGCTAAATTTGAAGTACAAACGATAAAACTGTTTTATCAGTTTACGCTGAGTAAGAAAGGAATAAAGAAATTGATTTTTACAATTCAGGATGAGGCAACCCCAGCCCTGCAGAATCAGCATCATCCAGGCTATGCGTAGGTGGCACAGTTGGACACCTCATTTTTAAGACAACTGTAGATAGATATTTAAAGCTATTGCTCAAAGGGCTTAAATAATGAGTTGTAAATTAATTCATTATTATTTGCTGTATAGCTGATGAAAAACAAGTCAGATTGCATATGCTGTATGAGTTTTGGTAAAAGTGATGCTCTTTGGTGATGCTCTTCTCCAAGAGACAGAGGCACCTAATGCCAGAGGCTTAATTTCTGACCATGCTTCAATTCCAACAAGTGCTTGTTTCCCACAAGAGTAAAGTTTTCATGAATTGAGGGTAAATTTGACTAACCTTGGTTCAAGTTTAAAGTTAATAAGTATGTGCCTAGAAGAAAGCCTGATAGAACCTTCCAGTCAGGAGCTCTGATATATATGTTTCGTAATCATGCTAAAGCATTACAAGACCCAAGTAGATCTAACTAAAACCAAGTCAAGTCAGTGCTGCTGTTTTTAGAAGAACAGGAAGGAAGAACTGTTAAAAAAATAGTAACATAACATACTAGTAAACACAGAAGAAGTCAGTCAGGAAAGTATGTGGACTTTCATTTCAAAGAAGAAAAATGGCCACAGAAATTCTCAAACAGTAAAACAAGAGTGATAAGCATTAACTCTCCACAAAATTAAATTACTTTAAAAAAAAAAAAAAAGAAAAAAGAAAAAAGCAGGAGCAATGAGCCCTGATAGGGAAAAAGACGTAATTAACATATCAAAGGAAGGAGATAGGAGAGTAATCCAGAGGGAAATACAAAAGGAAACTTTAAGGGACACCTTATGATAAGTTTTCTTTGAAGTACTGCACTTCCTAAAATAATAAGAGAGTTATCTAAACACACCCATCGTGTATCACAATTATTGTACTATACTTTTACTTACAGGAAATTCATTACATAAGTGGAGAGTAAGTGCTTCTATGGAACAGGCCTAATTAAGAAGCTCTCATTATGTGTGGAATTAGTGTCAGGGACACAGAAGCCAAGTCTGCATTTCAGATCCAGGGTGCACACCCAGGCCGCACACGATCCTCCAAAGCAGAGCAGCTTGCTGGTGACTGAAATCTTTACAGCTAGTGTATATCTTATTAAGCTAAAAATGGTTTCATTGTTCTACATCTCGTCTCTTCCCCACCCATTTCCATGGACTGGGCAAGATTACCAGCAACTGTTATGTCACATGCAACTGGCAGTAATTCATTTTCCACATATGCCAGAACAAAAAGCCTTGCAGACCATTAAAATAGCATTAAAAAGTGTAGAACTTGAAGACAATTAATCAACCATCACTTTGCAATCTCATCTGCAGCTTGCTGCTGGTGCATTTCCTTTGTAGGGACATTGCATTTGTCTGCAATTGAGATGAACCTGATTTGCTTTAGCAATTTGCATCACAATAAATGGTTAAGGAACAATTTAGTTATTGGAAAGACCAGAAAAAGCGACACCAGCTGAAGAGACATCCAGTTTCTACAAAGCAAGAGACTACTCGTGACTGTACAAGACCAGGTGCCCATGCTCTGCATAGCAAAACGATACCAATGAGGTTTCTTTGTTACTTTTTTGACTGTATTGGAAATACAGCGATTGCACAGTTTACAGGAAATACATACCCAGGGTATTGCCTGAGGAACTGCTTGGGCAAGGTCCCTTCCTAAGACGACCCAGACATATTACAATGCAGTATGACTTTGGCAAGAGTTAATATTCCTCCTTTCTTGGCTTCAAGCCACTCTCCTTTCCCAGTCCAGCTCTATGACCACCTTGCAAGTGCAGTGGCACATCCAGGGTGGATTTGCTCACTGGAGCTGTACAGCATCCAAATGGGATAACTCAAAATGAGTAGCAGCAGATACATTTCTGAACTTCATTCTCCAACGTACGTGACAGATGATACAGATATCTCCAGATGACTGATCTACATTCAATAATCAAATACATGGTAGACACGATCTCTAGATAAAATTCAGTCCAGAAGTTTGAATGGAAAAGGAAATCAGATAACGAAAACTCTGCCCTTAGTAATACATTTTTTTAAGTGACAAAATCTATAAAAACTTCAGGCAGAAACATAAAGTGCAGCTGAAAGATTCATTGAAAACCAAATTAATATTTTAATTCTGTCAACATGGAAAAAAGTCTATAAATGAGATGAAGTTCAGAATGACTACCAAGCACAGTGATTTATTGCCTCTTCTCCATAATTTAAATTACTGTTTCTTTAATGTTCACTAAATTCCTCCCATAGAGTTTCAGCCTTAGTTTCTCACAAAGAAAAAAAAGGCAGCTTGCACTTTCAGTACTCTGTACTGCTTCAGAAAAAGGAACATTAAATTGAGAAAAAAGCCAGTGTTTTTCCAATAGCTGTGTCAAAAATCAACTAGGCTGAAGGACCAGAGGTAGGATTAATAAAGCTCTCTCCACCTCTGTAACTCTGCACTTACTCTCTAAGCAATATGAGTGGGCTTGTTTGCCATACAATCTCCACAAACAATAAGTTTTAAACAGTGGAACTAAAGATAGTTTACGTATTTGTAATGCAGCACAATGCTTTCAAAGACGGATCAACTGGTCAGGGTAATATTTTAGCTACAAGCACTTTAAATTATTTTCCCAGCTTTTACTTTATAAGGTGCTTTCCTTAAGCATATCCTCTCAAAAAGCAGTAAAAATAAAATAAATAAAAAAAATAAATCATGAGCATTTGGCTTGACTGCGTCAAAGAGTCTACAGCATCACTAAACAGGAGGCTGCCAAAATTTCAGTCTTAAGTGGAGATTAATTGTTAAATTCACTTGAATTTAATATAATTAAGTGATGTATCATATTGATATGAATTGATCAAAAGCATCGATAGCAGCCATGCGCAGATCGATATTTTGATTTTAATATTCAGTTGACACTTAGCATACAACTGCTTTTATTAAACATCTATGATGATTGCCACAACACTGTCAAGCCTTTCCAACACTCCTGTCATCAGAGAAATAAAAATTTACAGGTGCTATTCCTGCCATCAAATTTCTACTGTGTGACACGACACCAGCACGCCGAGTACCCTGGACAGCGACACCTGCCTCCTGACAGTGATCTGGAGAAAAATGTCGCCTTCACCTCAAACCTTGCAAGTAAATTAATTGTGGTTAATCTCTTGGCTTCTTTTACAGCAGCGCCTTTGCCAGGCAGCTGAGATTTTCAGTTGAACCAGGAGCGGTTCCAAACACCACACACCATCTTGCCAGGTGCTCACGTTAAAAATTTGATGTTTCCAAATAAGGTTAAAGGACAGGCAGAATGGAAATTGTGCGTTAATGCAAACAAACCAGCAATGGTTCCAAGGCCCCACAAAATGGCAATTCCAGCGGGCACTAAAAGACATCCAGAGTCTTAATGGCTAGTTATGAGCTTGATTTAGTTAATCAGAGACAGATACCTTATTACACAGACAGGTCAAAACCCTCCATCTCCAATACCATCTATAGCCTATTACACATCTTTTATAGAAGATTATTTTTCCCTATCTTTAAAGTAATATGCAAAAATATAAGTCTTTCATGGAATTACCTTTACAAATTAGAAAGCTTTTCTCTACATCATGCTTGAGATACACTTTAGGTTCTTTCTGGTGAAAAAAAAAAGTCAGTGCAAGGCAACAAAGCATTCCCATACAAAGGAAAACCAATTGTGGCGATTTCAGCAAGGGTTTTATCGAACAGAAGCTTTTCATAGACTCATGCTGTTCTCCTACATAAAAATTATTCCTATTCCATCTGCAAATCTCAGGTCTTAGCCTCAGTATAAAATTGTGTCTGTCATTCTATTTAATTTATTCTGAGATACAATGTATTTTGAAAACTACTTAATAATTCAGTATTTTCCCTTAGCCAACTTAAAGCATTCCTTTCCAGAAACAATCAACATTGTGGGATTCAGATATGCTTACTCATGCACAACTGGATTATAGGAATATGAGAATAAAAATGAACAAAAATGAAAAAACATTCTGCACTTCCTAAAGCAGGATTTTAATTTCATCTGCCATTGGCTTGAAAGTTATACTCAAATTACCTTAAAATTTTAGGGATCCCTTATGGGACAGATCTGAGCTCATGTTACTTATATCACCCCACCAAAAGTAACGAATCCGTATTGATTTCTGCTACCTAGGAACTGCAAGAGCCGGAACTTCAGCAAGAAGTCACACACGTGTATCTGAAGGTACCATTTAAATCTTGTAAGGAAATGAAGCAACTTTCATTTCAAAGTCCCAGAAGAGCAGTACTGGAGCTGTTTGCTCCGTTCAAGCTGCGTGAGAAGAATCAACCACACATACGTGCTCCTGTCTCTTAGAGACCGGTGATTTGCTGAGTGTGCAAAATGACAGCTGGATCCAGCTAACTAAAATCAAGCCTGTAACTGGTAAAAGAGTGTGTTTCTTGAATAACAGCAAAACAAAAAAAAATGAATTTAGGGCTTTATTGAAATCTTTGTGTCCCATCCTTAAGCTCCACAGTGACCCTTTGTCCCTCCCTCACCAACTTTCAGCCATGTCTCAATTCAAATACTCTTCTTTATTTTGCTCATTTAAACATTCTCCAAATAGTTAATTTGTTTGGATACCCACATAAATAATTTCCAACCTCAAACAGATGCATTATTATGCTGGGCAGCAGGATTTGAGAAGAAATACCATAGCAGTATCCTGGGACTTGCTACCTAAACCATAGCTCACTTCATTTGCAGCCAGCCGATGACAGCAGCGTGTCCACGTGCATGTTCTGACAGCTCTGCATGTCAGCTTCACAGCTGCATAAAAACCGAGACACTACTGGGCTTTAATCTACCAACCAGCTCTATTTTCAGGATGTGAATTGTTTCAAAGCTTATGTTACAGACCTGATATTCAGTATTAACAGTTGTTCTTTAGTACCAATTAGAAGAAAAAAATAAAAATAAAATAAAATAAAAATAAAAATAAAAATAAAAATAAAAATAAAAATAAAAATAAAAATAAAAATAAAAATAAAAATAAAATAAAATAAAATAGCCTGGTTTAGAGTAGGAGAAACATCCCAGCAACTGGATTTTGCATTTGGGATACGCTCTGCTGTGCCCCTCTCAAGCAGTGCTGGATGTCTGCCTGGCACTCATCCCTACCCCTGTATTTGGAGCGGGAAGAGGTATTGGTATTCAAAGCACACCCAGTTAAGACTACCACCGTATGCTGACAAAAGATCTCGTATTAGATCCTAGGACAGCTGTTTCGCTGCCACCTTATATCACACAAGGTAAGAGCAAAAGAAAATCAGAATGAGGAAGAGAATTAAGAAAGCCAAACAACTCAGTCCAGGCATCAAGCATTTGTTCTGCTTGGGCACAGGGAAACTTTAGGCAGAAAGCTGGATACTGGTCTCAAAAAGTGCCCCTGATGTATAGATTTACTTTTAGAGCCTTTAAGGAAAAATTACTTCTAATTCAAGTCATTAACAATGGTTATTCAGAACTGCCAGGGGAAATAAAAAGCACCCTACCGCCTCATAAGAATAATGTAGTAATCTGGAAAAATTACAGCAATGTGTCACTTTCACTTTCGTTCTAAATAAAAGGAGGGAAATAAAAATTAAGTGTCATATTAAACACAAATGCTATTTCATTCCAGATTTCTGAAGGGCATCCATTTTAGAGTACAGTGCATCTAGACGTCTCTCTTTGTTTAAAAAATGAATTTAGCTGTGAAAGAATATTAATTTTCTTAGTGAAATTTGATCTCACTTTACAGCTTTTCTAACTTCATTAGAAACCTCTTAGGGAAGTGTGAATTGTCAGGCACAGTCCTTCTGAAAGCTGGACAATAATATCGTTATAGATCCATTACAAAGAGAAAGGGAAGACAGGAAAAGTGTCATGAGCAAAATACCTTTGAGTACTTAAATTGTTGTTTTTGTGTAGTGAGAAGTGCTAACTGCTTCCTCTGCCATTGTCACCTTGCACAATACCGTGACATACAAATAAAATTACAATGTGAATGCATTGCTAAACTGGTAGGTGAAAACTCTTACGTGCACAATCTTAGCACAAAGAAAATCTCTCCTCAGAGTTATTTGTTTAAAAAGACTATTCTACTTATAAACAAATATTTACATAGCATTGAACAGCACTATATTGATCTCTTCTTGCATGGAACACATTACATTTTTTAAATAGAACTATTCTACTACTTTTAACAATTTTCAAGAATATTACAAAAATATCCCTTGCATTTGGAACATAAAGACTAAAAGGCACTTCACTGAATGTTTATATCCTATTTATGCAATGGAGATCTAAAAGAGTTCCATAAACCTTTAGAGCTAGTTGGCCTAGAAAAACTATATTAATATTAAAAGTTTCTTTATGATTACAAATATTTTCATAAGCAAGCAGCCTTGAATTACTTTGTATTTACCTATGGGCAGATACTGTGGATTAACTGGGATACAGCAGTTTGTTATCCCAGAGCCCACACGTAGATGCTTATGTCAGACTAGCTTAGACTTAAGAGGTGAATCAATAGGGTAGATCTCCAAGATGCCATCCCTAAGGAACAGGAAAAGGTCTTCCTAGATTCAAGCAATATAGTTAATAATATTCTTATGGCACAGATCCTGATTTCTCACACATCTCATGTCTGCCAGCGAGGAAAGATCCTTATGTGGCATGGGAAACCATACTCGAGAAATCCCGCTGGGGATCAGGCAAGTGCCAGTAATTTTAAGTGAGACTTAGATATAAAACACCCATTTTTTTCTAAACTGAAAAATATCACAAGGCATGCTGGAATTTTGACCTCACCTTGCTTTTCCTTTCACCAATAACTTTTAAATAAAACCATACTGAAAGTGTAGTCAACATTTTTCCTTTATCATAACTCAGTTTGTTCTCCAGCCAACAAAATTTCTAACAGAGAAAAACGGTAGTTAGAAATACTGGGGACAAGGGGGATGGTAAAGTTCTTATTTCAAATGTAACTAACAAAAAATAATTAATTAGGCTTATGTTTAACAAACACACATGTTCAATACACTCAGTCGCATACACCAAGCCTACACTTCATATCCACCCAGTGACATTAGGGAAGAAGATATCCTATCACGAGGCACGAGTAAGGCTGGTTATCTTCACCACTTTCATTGACTTTAAAAAAAAGGGAAAAAAAACCCAAAACACCAAAAAATACCCCTCACAACCCAGGAGGTATTCTCAGAAATAAGCAGCCGCTGCTGTATACCAACCATTGCTGGAGGCATTTCCAGGGGAATGCAGCCACGTGAAACCGATCTGCCCTGGATCGCAGCGCTGCCCCGGGAGACTGTGAAGAGGCGAGGAATTCAAACATGAATGAAGTGTTTTCCTTGCACTGTCCAGTGTAACTCCTCAACACGCCTGGCTGGCGTTACAAAATTGTCTGCTTCAGCACAACACTTGCCAGAAATTATTAACACTCAGATTTCTCATGGAGAAAGATTGGCTCCCCTGCACTGCTGAGATGGCTGGCGGAGCAATGAGTGGCTGCATGAAGCAGTCAGCACACTTCACCGCTTCGTTTTACCCTGAGACAGAGAAACAGGGTAGAGCTGCAGAAGCTGCTTTCTTCTGCTTCACTTGCCATATACAAGAACAATTTAGGCAGGTGAGAGAGGCAGTGATTTTGGCCTTGTTGTGTGGGTACAAAACTTCCTATATGCAAATTTCAGCTACCTAAAAGACACCTTCCACCTCTGCTCCCGCCACGTTACCACCTCACTATCCGAAGAGCCTTATTTGGCCCCATTGCTGTAGTATCTGTAAGCACCTCACCATCTTTAACATATTTATTCTCACAAATTCCTGGAAGACAGAGAATCACGGTTATATCATTTTTGCAGATAGCTTTTATGTGCCACACTTTCCCAGGCTTTTGACCCAAGTCACACACCAATGCCGAGCAGGGCCAGGGGAAGAAACAAGGACTGGTACCCACTGCATCGAGATGCAATGGCATCCCCTCCCCAACCACTCTGTCTTCAATAAGAACAACCTGTCCTTTCCCTTAATTCCTCCTGCAGCATTTCAGTATCTTGAGTATTAGCTAAAATACCAGACAATATTATCTACTTACATCTCATTAAGTATTTGAGATTTAATTGCAGTGAACTTGTGAAAATGACAGATTCAGAACAGCCCGTACACAGTCAGCACGTCAGTCTGCAGACTGAAGCCAGGGTTGCTGATGGCCTTATACTGATAACAAACTGGTAAAAGAGAATTAAACAGCAGATATTCAGTCAACACATTGGCCAGTCAAAGACAAGCCCAGAGCAAGAGTTTCCGAGAACCACCTTTGTTTCCTGCTCTGCTCAAGATGGGTGCACAGGGATGATCTTTGCCCCTCCAGATGCAAGTTAATCCCCTTTCAATGCCCTTTCAGCTACCAGGTACAATGCTATAAGAATCATGTAACAATTACAGTACTATTTGACAAAGTTTTGTCAGATATTAGCTACTGTTGTTACAAAAAATACTATTTAAATTCAGTAATTTAAATCTAGAACACATATTTTTGAAAAATTCTTCTACTGAAAGTGTGCTCTTTTTTCTTACCAAAACTGCCACGACTATTGTGCTCCAGATAAACACTACTGTACAGATCATTCAAAAGAGGATCCTAAATCTGTTCAGAGCCTTTAGAGACCATTACGTTAATTTGGCTGCCACTCATTCACCCTCAGGGCTGAACTCAGCTAAAAAAATAAATACAACTCTCTGGTGGAAAGCAGAGTTTCACTTTACTTTAGTTCATTTCAGTTATGACATCAGACTTCAGAGTCCTGTCTTTACAGGATCAGATGAAGTTTTTAACGTACGCAGCCAAGTGTTGAATTTGCACGTGTGGCTCTGCCCAGTGTTACCTGGAGTCTGCTTGTACACTTCAGGATGCTCAAGGAAGGAAAACAGGTTATACTAATTTATTTAATCATTAAATATATTCATTTAAGGATTAAAATAAATTCTTTGATACAGGGATATGTGGCAATAAATGAGGAGGAGGAAATCCAGAGCTGCTCAGGGCTGATGGATCACAGGTGGCCATACGCTCCCAGGATTACATACTGGTAACAGTCAAGGCAGGCAGGGATGCTGCATATAGAAACGTTTTGGCCAGAAAGCTAAAGTTTGTGTGAGGGAAGAGAACAGGGGTAGATGTATGCAGCTTTATTCCAGGCCCATGCATGGCTTCTCCCAGTGCTGGGCACTGCTGAGTTAGGGAAAGTGAACGCACACACTCCTGGGATACAGCATTTTCCCAGCACTACATACTTCAGGATATTAAGACAACAAAAAAACTGGAGAACATCAGAATAGCATAGAAAAGTCTGTCCCTGGACTAAACAGGAAAAAATAAAATTAAAGAAAAAACACATTAAACTGTTGAATGAAGGCCCAGGAATATGTTAACTCTTGAGTCTACTGAAAGGCAGAGCCAACTTACGCTAAAGCTGGAGAAAAGTAAATGAGTGGTTTTTTGATTTAGTCCTAAAGAGGACTGGAAAGGAAAATAACTACTACAGACCTGGAGATGTGCCACCGCTTGTTTTGTTTCATGCTTTTGATGAGGAACTGAACACAACCAACGCCTTTTTTTCCCCCCTAAATTTCCCCCTATTTTAAAATCAATTTTCTAATTTGTCAAATCACACTTAAACTAATCTTCATATTTTACAGCATAGCTTTTTTTTTGGTGAAGCAGAGTGACATGTAGAGCTTCATATCCCCTGGGAGAATAAGTGTAGGCTGCAAAGCACTCCACGGTTTTGCGTGCTGCTGCGCCACCCCTCACGCTCCTCTCTGTTTCTGTCCCAGGCTCCTACCACCCTCCCACCAGCATTGCAGTGGGTTCCCGAATCATCAACTCGCTGTCAAAGCTACCTTGAAACAGTGCAGCTAAATGTACAAACCATCTTTGTATAGTTTGCTCTGAAAGAAATGCTGCAAATTACAGCTCCCAACTATGCCATTATGTCACCAAAACAATAAAAACCAGCAATGAGAAACAATGCTTCAAAGAAAACTGGGAACCGATATAAGTGCCCACTATTATTTGAATTGCAGGAAGCTCATCCTTTTCTACAACAAATTTTTTTGCATGTTTTCTGTGTTCAAAGCACATGCCTAATGGCAACCCAGAGCCCAAACTTGATGTAATTTACACCTTGCAGCCAAACACAACAGAGCACTGAAACTCTATTTAATAATCTCCGTTTTCCATTCTTGAAGAACAAGTAAAGGTCTAGGTAAGGAAAAAAAAAAAATGCAATGAAACCCAAAACTTCGGTAAGTTACTGTGCTGCTTGGAAAGGAATACGCTTGTGTCCTGACCCAGCACACCTCAGCTAGCTTGCTGCATTAAAAAAAAGATTTTGTTACTTGTTTTTCTGAGGGTGAGATAGTGCAGAAACAGAACGCTTACATTCATAATATGAATGCGGATGTTTTAAACCACTGCACCTATTATTCTATTCCTATTATTCTAGTCACATTCAGGCAAAAGTTTGGTATGGTTTCTAGCCAATTCTGAAGATGCAGAATATCACACAGGCAAAACATCCCACTGCTGTTGGGCCACACTGCTCTTGGGTAATGAGGAATGGAAACAAAAGACCAACTGCAGTATTTCTTTCTTAGGAAAGGATAAATTTAAGCTAACTATATACTTTGTCTGCAATGAAGAGAAATTTAAACCATTCTTGCTTCCTCACAGCTAATATTTATGTTAACAAAGAAGGAAAATAGCTACTAGGATACACCTAGAACTGAGCAGCAGGCCATTATATACCTTTTGATGGATTACAGTGGTACTAAAGAATTAAAAAAGTGTGGATACTACCAGTGGAGACATGCTTTAAACAGGACTCCACATTGTTTTTCTTCTATGATACAACATTTTATCCAATTAATCATCCCGCTCTCATGGGTTTTTCCTCCTTTTCCACCCCTAGGTAGGTCACTGGATAGCGATGCCAATTTGTCAAAGTTCTTATGCAACTTTCTGCTTCTTAAAAAGTGAGGAATCGCAGTAAAATTACAAAATCTATACCATGCAAGGCAACTCCACTGCCAGGGTCTCAGAGTGACCTCTTTGTGTTTAGATAGAGGAAAAAAATAAGGCTCCTTCATTTATATTAGAGATTAAAGTCTTTATCCCTTGCTGCATCAGACACTGCAACTTCCTTTCCAGGTGTAATTTGTCTGGAGTTTTGTTTTGTTTTTAAATACTTACAATGAAGAAACAGTCCAACATTGACCACTTCAAGCTTCCCCAGGAATATGTTTCAGTTTCTAAAAACGATCTTACTCGGACACTTACACATGAAGTCAGCTGGACTGCCACTCAACATCGTGCCTCAGCACTTCCTAGAGCTCTCCATAAATCTTCACATGCTCCAAAAGAGAGGCTTCAGACAGAGGCTGCTAGCCACCAGCCCTTCAATAATTCACTTCTATAAAATAGTTTTCTACTGCTTGCACAGAGACTGTGGCCAGCCTGGTATTCAAAACGAGAGGGGTAAATTCAGCAGTAGGCACAAGGCAGCAGCTGGCCCCAAACACACTGCCCTCTGCCCCTCATTCCTCCCTAAACTCTGGCCAACACAGGTAGGTGTTTGTAAAATAAAAAAATTAAAAAGACTCACCAATGTAAGAGCCAAGTCACGCTTTGACAAAAGTAGCTTTTGAAAAGAAAATGCCTGAAGTGAGTAAAAGGTTCTTCTCTTCCAAATAAGTGGAAATATTAGAGTTCTTAAGTGATTTTAAGAACAAACCCTCCAAACTGATGAGAGAATTTGCATGGCCCCTACTGCTGCCACTCCTGCCCCCAGGGTCCCAGGTCATCTCCTGAAGGCCTCCACAGTACGTTGGACAATGTCTTCTCCAGCAGAAACCACCTGCTGTCACCCAACCTTCACACGCACCGTAGTCTCTGAGACATCAAACTCAGGTTTAGTGGAACACATCTTGTTCTCTGCTGTATATAGCAAGGAGTCTAATCCCTCCGAGATTAAACTGTCAATCAGAGGAACAGTCCTTCGTCCCTGGAGGAGGAGATCTATTACACAGGGCAATTTCTTACCCTGCAACATGTCATTCAGTTCCTCTTTCTATGACTTAAAAACTGACAAAAAACCCAAAAGAACACATAGGGTTTTTTTTTTTTGCTAGAAGAAAGGCAAAGGAGGTCTCAGACTGGTGGAGGCCAGGACTGGATTTAGAGGAAGACTGGAGGACACAAACAACAGAACTTCCCACCCATGGTCAGCTCCAGTTTTGTATTTCCAGAAGAACAGAAACTCTAAATGCAAGAGTCTGAAATTATCCAAATATTACATTTTGATGGGAGAGAGGGGCCTGCTCACAGCATGCCCTGCGGAGAAATCAGAAGGCAGAAATACAAATTTGCTGAAGGCAGAGCGGGCTAAATTGAGCTTGCTAAGAACAGATAAGAGGGTCCTGTCAAGAAGATTAAAATAAAGTAGATGCTTGCAATGAAAGGACAGAGGGAAGATGGGAAAGCAAGCAGTGTGAAATGGGAGGAAAATGGGAGGAAACTACAAAACACGACGGACAGCCT
This sequence comes from Tetrax tetrax, assembly GCA_009806455.1. Classification (NCBI taxonomy): domain Eukaryota; kingdom Metazoa; phylum Chordata; class Aves; order Otidiformes; family Otididae; genus Tetrax; species Tetrax tetrax. The sequence goes on from WHYT01017835.1 coordinate 475,129, forward strand.
GAAAGGTGAGTCCACCTGAAAGAGACTGCTGCCGCCCTGATTTATGCTGGTTCCATCAGGTCAAAACAAAACCCTGCCACACAAATAGATAGAAAAGGTGAAAGCCTCAGGATTTGACCTAGGCTTAATATTCAAATTCATAGAGTTTGGTTGTTTTTTTTTAAAAAAAAACAAAAAAAAAAAAAACCCACCAAACGCCCCTCCCCACAAATCAAGGTTACCTCCCCAGTCAAGAGAAGGAGATGCCCTCAAGCAAAAGAATACTAAATATTTCAGTCTTAACAATGCCTAAGTGCATTAAATGTCATGGTGTGCTAAATACTACAAATGCTCAAACTGACAGGAGCAGTTTATATGGATTCTGGATTATATTTACGTCCCCTTAAAGGTTTCTGGCCTGCAGTTCGAGTAGTTTTGAACCAAGAGCTCAGATCCAAGCCACACCAAACTTACAAACTGTTCAGAAATGTATTTTATGCATAATTCTTAATGCAACTGAAAACTAGTTCCTAATGGGATCTGAGAGGGTGAATCACAGCTTCAAGACTCTTTGTATTACTCAGTATTTCACCATGCCTCTCAAAAGACAGGAATACTAAGTGATCCCCCAAACCAGCAGCCATCACATCTTCAAAGGCAAAAGAAACTAACTGGAAACAAACTGAGAAATGTGCTCTTCATTGCAGCTGTGATTAAATGAACCAACTGTCTAACACTAGGCCAAATATTGTACTTCACTGGATTTAACTGCATTTTACCCCAGCAAAGTTGATTATAAAAGCATAAGATAATTTGGAATTATGCACTAAAAACATCACATTTTTCAAATGGCATCCAAATTTATTGGTGTCCATACACCGACATACAACACATGCCATCCGTTTACCCCAGTGAGCACGCCAGGCTAACTGAACCTATAAATTACACCACCTACATTCAGAATATCAAGTTTTTTCAAGTGTTCCTTCTCCTTCCTTCTCCCTCTCCAAACTTGCAAACTGAGACTCAAGGCTGAAAGCTTCAAGCGTGGCAATGAAACACGAGGCTCTGAAACCCATGCTTTCAGACACTGTTCACGTGCTGCTTCCAATAAAACACACAGAAGTGGCAGGACTTCAATATTCCCAGAAAATCCCATCACACTCCAATTCCAGGAAATGCAGAAGTACCATTACATTCATATAAAAGTTCACCCATAAATTTCTAAGCTATGTGGGAGAGAGAAGCACCTCCTCTTCCACTTCTGATAAATTAATGCCCCAATATGATAGAACTGTACAAGCAAAATAACCTCACTGAGGTTCATGTTGCACTTAAGCTTAAACCTGAATTCCTTGGATTTGCAATGTGTCTTTTGGTAAAAATATTATATGCTTGTAAAGCTGTGGGAATGCTGGGAAAATCTGCGTGTAAAAAGCACTCTTGGATTGAGCTCGGATGAGCAGTGGGTTTTTCCTAGAGACTATAAATAATAACCGCCACAGCTTCTCTGAAGGCTGAGCCTGCCTTTCTCTGTGTCGCCACAGAAAATACAAAGTTAGCAACCATGATGATCAGACAAAGCACGATGATCGACTGTGCCCAGGGGGAGGCAGGTCCAGCAGGACCCACCTTGCTGCTCCGTTCAGCTGCTTCCCACATCACATGAGTCCATGTCCATGATCCCACCTCAATGCTGGGACAGACGAGGGGTGAAGCGATTCACGGCGAAGCCGCAGTCTCGCTGCTGCAAGGTGCTTTGCATCTCTTCCAGATTTGTATCTCCAGCTTTCCTCTCTCCCTCCCAAATTACTTTCTCTCCTGTTATTTTCTATCACTGAAGACGTCACCGAATTTTCTCATCAGCATGAGACATTCAGTGGAAAGAACCAAGTTTATTTTATTCAATGTGTTTTTGCTAGATAAGCATTTGGAAACTGCTATTTGTCTTGCAGAAGTCCTGTTTCCTCTTGATACAGGCCAGTAGCCTGCAAGCCGATTTCTGTAGCGTTCTACTTAATTGTGAGTCTTGTTTCTTCTAGTCAGTCTTCGTGATTATAGTCAAGTACTGTCCTGTCCTGATATGCATGGAGTTACACTTTTGTCAGATGTATTTATATTCAAATATTACAAGTCTTTGTTGGGAGCGATTTTATTTTTTCCTCCACAAGAACTGGGATGTTTTACATTGCTGGCTGGTGCTAGGAGCACAGAAACACTCCCCAAGTGCTTCTTCTGCAGGAATAAGAATGAGGCTTAAAATCCACAGTGAATCTTGAACCGAGCACAGGAGCATCGCTTATTTTCAGGCTTCACATCCAGATAAGAACTGACCAGTGGTAGTGAGAAAATAAGCATGGCCTTCTCGAGAAAATAACAGACCCGCCAGGAATGGGCACTGCTCCAAATGGACAGATTGGAGCAAAACACACATCAGCTCATCAGCCTGTGTCCAAACTAATTTGTCAAGTGTTTCCCAGCAACTTCTCTATTTTGAAACACATTACAATAGGATAAAAAGGAAGTTCACTTGCTTAAAGCACCCAGGCCAAGGTCTGGCCATCCCCTTGCTAGAAGGGCCTCTTGCTGGTTCATGGTAGTCAAGAAAATGCCCACATATTTAAATTAGTCTTCTGATAGAAGTATGCCAGAAGACAGGACAGAGCTTTTAATGCTGGAGAACCATGTTCCTGGTGAAACTATTTGTTCTGGACCGTATAGCTGGAAGGATGAAAGCCCATGGACTTTGCACTAAAGAGCAGAGCAGACCAGCATCACCCAGCATAACCCTACTGGTGCTGTACCTCTGTGCCTTTGGGAAAGATGAACATGAGGTGGATGCCTTTGCTGCAAAGCTTGCAAGACAGCAGTGAAAGAAAAAGAAAGGAAAATGTATTTACAGGCTCAAGGCAACCCTCCCCGAGAGCACTGCGGTTTCTGTTGAGTCAGAGCTGTCATCTGCCCTGCAACAAACGTATCTTCACTGTCCGTTTGGTGAGTAAGATTCAATCAGGGCTCCCTGGCTCCTCAGGGAACCGGCACTTCAGCGTGAACTGCTTCCACTCAAATGTAATGGAGTGAGATTGCTCATGCCATTATTTTAAATGGTTTGAGGCCACACGGTCTCCAATTTCATTAGCTGCATTTCTATACAGACTTAATACTGTGGAACCAGAAGACATGTAGACCTTATGTGTCATCTTCCCACCAGGAAAAAAAAAAAAAAAAGTAAAAAACAAAGAGATTAAATCACACACCAACAGCAACAAGTGATCAGCATAAACCAGGGTATCAATTTAAGTGTCTCCCTTCGATACATCATCCATGTGGGGAGGATATTTCTGCACACACGTATAAACATCATACACTTCAATCAACTGTCTGCAAGCGGAATACACAGAATTAGTCTCCTCCTATACTGCTTTACTAATTAGAAAAATTACCATCAGTCAGACCTTCCCCACACTGATGTTGACAGGCAGTGTAAAAAATTGGGAGCTCCAGACTCCACCTGTATTCAGGAGTTCATCAAAGCTCAGGTGGTGTATTCAAGCTAACGAGCTACATTACTGCCAGTCTGTATGGGCACCTGAGAGACTAAACCCGTGTGCTCGCAACCCGGTTCTGGCGAGGCAAGGAAGTGGGATGGCAACGTGCATGAGGAGCTGCCTCGCTCACCCGTTTAAGCCAACCTTAGGCCAGTATACACTACAGATTTAGAAATTAACAGACTAACAGAAACAGATTCAGAATTAAACTCTGGGGCTGATACGATACTGCACCATAATAGCTCAAAGGGCACATGTCTGCACACTGATCTGGATCTCTCTAGCAACATGTGAGAAAGAAATACGAAAATAATAATACACAGATCCCAAACTGAACAGCCTGACAGGAGTGAGATGTGAAGAAGCCTTGAACACAAAACCACGAGCAATTAAACTTCACGTGGCTTAACAGGTGTGAGTCCAATCAATGCTCATATGCATTTTTCCTGGAAATGCTATAATTTTGTATCAATTTCTTTGTTTACTTCAAGGAAAATTACACCTCTCTGATAGACTGCACAGAGGATTATAATAAGCTTATGTAGTTGGCTATTGATTTATTAAGTATTATTAGTGTCATTTTGTACTTTTGCAAAACCCATTTGAAAGAATAATAAAGCAATATCATGAAAAAAATTAATGGAGTTGAATGCCAATATGTTTTCATGGTTTGTTGTTAATTGCAACATGAATACAGTTAAACAACAGATGCTGTGAGTACTCTTTAGCTACCGGTAATTTTTGTTTTGTTCTGTTTTTCTTACAAAACAGATTTTTCATTTAAACAGCCGCTGCGTGATTTTCAGCATGGAAAATTAAAACCTTCTCTATCACCTGACAAAGAAACAGTGATTTGTTGTTAATCCAAAGAAGAAAAAAAGAAAGAACATTTTCATCCAAACACAAGGTATTAGGAAAAGAAAGGGAGTAATCAGTTGGGATGTAGTTACCCTGCAAACAATGTTACAGGCAAAATCTATTGCAACAAATAGGCCAAGCACGACCAGACAAATCTGGCTCATCCACCTCAGTAACTGCTTTATGGAGGCAATTTGCACTATTTCAACCAGTTTTTTAGTTCTACCCCAAAAAAAAAAGAAGCGAGAAGAGAGACAGCGCTGAACATAAGCAGCATCCATAACCACCTCTACCCACTCATTGTACGGGGCACCTAGAGAAGTAGCTTACGCTGAGCTCCAAGTCATACACAGCTAAGTCCAAAAAAGACGAATCCCAGTGAAAGAGTCAGCAGCAGAATCCATGCTGCATTGCTCACCACTTGGCTGCCAAAAAGGAGAGCATTGCCTCAGATGGCAGGACCCAGAAGCTTCAGATGTTTGCGGAAGGCCACTGGGAAGCATGAACGGCCTTTTAGAGGCAAAGACCATCAGAGTATGGGAATGTGTAACACCGGAAGAGGGGGAAAAAAGAACCAACTTTTGGGGAGCTTTAAAAGGTGCCACACAATGATATTTGTACTGTGCTGGCATGCAAGTATTATACAGTATTATATGAAAATAGTCAGGACACAACCACTTAGACAGGTCCAGAACAACAGTGATGTGAGACAGAAAGTGCAGGCACTGAGGCCATAAATTCACAGGATGAGAAGAGAAGCCTCCTAACTACAATATTTACTGCCTACTCAGTATTCTTTTTTTTATTTTCTTATGTTTGCTTGACCTTGGACACTCCCTGTTTGGTATTCTCTGAGCAGTGCAGAGCTCTCTTTCAGTACCCAGGCAAGTCTGAGCCCTTCCAGGCTCGCAGGCGAAGGTATTTTGCCCTGCCTAACATCAGACACCAAATGCAGGAGCCACCTTCACTCTCTAATGCATAAGATAAGGCTGTAATGACAGGCTATAAAGTCCTCCACATACACACAACTGATGAATATTCATTAAAAGTCAACGCATAACATTTACATCATTCCAGCCACACAGGGAGGATGAAGTGCCTCCCCTCAGGTAGCAACACCTCACTCAATTCACTACGGCCCACTTTGTACGATGTTAGATAAAACCCACAGCCGCTCACATCCTTTGCATTTCAAGTCAGTTTTTCTCCTTCGTAAGCAGCATTCAGAAAGGAGACTGAGGCATGCACAGCGATCCTGCCAGCACTGCAGAACACACTCACCTTTTTCAGATGCATACCCAAAGGTATTTTTCCATGAGAGAACACTTTTGAGGCTGTTTGGGGTTTCAAGACAAAGGGCTTCAGTGAAATAAAAACATCTCTCATCTTAAAACAACTGTCAGTTTAGGAAACAACTGACTGAGCAGCAACTGTGTCCTGGATACGTGCATTGTTTTATATAAAGGCACTCCTTAAAACAGAATCCCAGAAGCCCAATTAGTTTGTGAGCATCTACCTCCCACTGACCTCCCCTAGCATCATCAGCCTACATCCCAGGCTGCTTTCATGCTTTCCAGGATTGCATTTGGGTTTGAAACACCAGAAAATTATTTTTAACACAGCAACTGTGAGCATTCCCAGCCGTTCTGGACTTCCATACATTCCTCATATTCAGCAAGGAGAGCCTTCCATATTAATGCAGAGATACTGGAATGGCGATGGAGAGGTAAATAGCATGGACTGAAGAAACCGTAGATTAGGAGGCTCTTGGGCAGATTCCTGCTTCATCCTTACATACTGTCCACATCATCTCAACATACATTTGTACTTAATCATCTGTTGTACACTGCAAAGATAAAGTCACGTGGTCAGATCCTCAACCTTAGTTACACCAAACTGTGCTGATTCCCAAGCCCTGAAGCTTTGGAGAGACTCCGTTAGCTTTATTTCACCTCCTGGATGAAGACCAAACTCAATATGATTCACTCTCTGCTTCGCTCCTGAGCTCATGGCCTCTGACCATTCATGCTGGACGCGCGGTAGCTCCCTCCCAGTATGGTCTGAGGGGAACAACTTATTTCCATAAAATTCTGTCTGGATGTTGCTGTAATGGTATTTTGCCTGAAATACCCCTGCAGCAGACTATGGAGGAAGGCTATGGTAAAGACTGCTGCTCCCTGGGGAGGTCCTGCACACCTCACACCATCCAACACATGCCCTTCAGCTCCTGCTGCAGAAAGTACCGCCATGAGGGACTGCAACACAGCTCCCTCATTGCTTCAGGCAATCTGAGCCAAAAATATTAAGTAATATAATCTCAGGGCCATTGCATGGGGTCCAAAGTAGACAGTAGAAGCTGAGCACGAACGTGCCCAAGCTACTGCAGCTACTGCTAACCTCAAGAACTATGGAGGAAACCCAGGCTGTACAAACTGACCCGGGAAGGTAAGGTTTGTGCAACCCATACCAGACAACATGACCATGGCCAGACAGACTCCCATCCGATGTGCTCACTGGCAGCCCCTGCACGGCACAGCAGGGCCAGGGAAAGGGCAGCATTCTATCATCACTCACACTACACACTCACGATTGCACCTGTATCCTCTGTGTACGAGGAAGACTACAGTGCTTCCCAGAGCCCATGACGGAAATCTGTTCTCCTCCTACATCCTTGATCTTCCCTCAAGCCCCACAGACAGAAACTGGCCACTGAGGTTGAGCCTGGGGCTCCCAAAAGACGCAAACACAGTTCACAGACATTCACACTCTGAGCTCTGAAGTACCAGCTGTAGTCAGTCCATAAAAAGGTATGACAGTATTTGAATTAAAATCTAGACATTCAACAGTTTTCAGAGGTGATCAGACATCCCAATCTGACTCTCTGAAACCAAATTTTTACAAGCCCAACTGCTAGGCAGCTTGCACCAAGGTGCTCATTTGTCATATGTCTCCGCATTCTGTGATTCTTGAATTGTTAAACGTGAAAGAGAGTAGTAACTCAGCATTGTTCCATTGGTTCTGAAAGCCATGCAGAAAAAAAAAGCATCAAAAATAATCTAGACCGGTTCATTTGAAGTGCAAATGACTTATGCATGCAATACAAGAAGCAACAAGTGCCTTTCAAGCTGTCTCATTTATGATAACACAAAAGTTGCTGATGAAATGAGAATTCCCAGGTAGTTATCAGGGAATTTTGCATATCATTTGTACTTCATACTGCATTAGCAACTCTCACATCATGTCAGCAACTTGAAAAAAATAAAACAATGAATTACATCTCTCCCAGTTTTTATTCTGAGCAATCTCATCACTTGTCTCAAATGATTTTGCATTCAATGCAAAATGCTTTGTTCTTCTCTGAAGGAAAAAGAAACCTAACACTTCCCCTGAATTATTCTGGTTTACCAAGATGAACAGTCAGCCATCAACAGAAGAAATATCTGGTTATCACATCTCCAAGGTATGCAAGCTGCACCAGACTATCAGGTATCTCGTTGTTAGCAAAACAGACAGACCCAGAGCTAAGGCTGCTACCTCATCCTTGACCTGTGCCAGCTAAAGGAGGAGGAACTACTGACATCCCAAAGGTAAGACAGGCATGCTCATATGTATGGATTTCCGGAGTAGAAAGTTACACCAGTGAGAAAATACATATTTACACTTTTGCTTGAATTCTTGGCAAAAGAAAAGGAAAAATGACAAACATTCCACAAATTTTTGGTTATAGGTCATTGCTCTGGCTAGAGCTGCGTTAACACTTTATAGACTTGGCACCATAGCTGGCATCTTCTATGAGTGAGGAAGAGCAGGCAGTGAGAAAGCAAAGCAGAACACACTTTTTGCTAGTATTTGTGAATACTCCTTTGTAAAACTGCCTCTAAAACTTTCTTCTACCTCCAATTGAGGTTCTGATTTTTTTAACCCATCAAACACCACTTCACCCAGGTCAGGACACTCATCCTGCAGTGCGGCAGGATAATGCTTCCCTGGCTGCAAGGAGAAGCCCAGACAGCATCTCCCTAACATGCTGGGGAAGCTGAAGCTGTACCGGCACTTACGCACCAGTTTGCCTCCAATGGTGGACAATCAAGGGTGCAATAGGCAAGGGAACCTGTGCCTGTGGTATTACACCACAACATCAGTTCTTTCCCCAGTATCCCACAAGTTTATTGCCTAGCTTGCCCCACAGCAACTTACCCCAGCAGCACAGTTCAGAGTCCGAGAAGGTTTTATATCAGCACGTGGTACCAACTCAATGCGTGCCAGCACCAGTTGGAGTCAGGCAGAGGCTTTGCAGATGCTGTGACCAGCAACAGCCAGACAACATTGCCAGCACATCTGAGCCCTGATCTGAGGTTGCAGCTCTGGAGATGCCCTGAGAGTAGGGCTGAATGCAAAGGACAGTGCTTTTGTAATCTGTGCAATTTGCAACTTTGCATCGTTAGGCTTATGTGCTCTCATTAGGCTGTGCTTCATTGAATTTCTGAAATTGTCCTTACTAGATATTTGGTTTCTCTTAAAATAGAATCTGCAGAAAGCAAAAACATAGCATTTAAATGCCCTTCAGTGATACATCTTCTAAATTACAGTACACATTAATTTTTCACAGAACTTTGTGAAGCAGTTTTATCTTCTCATATCTTACTTCAAATGACAAGAGGAAAGGATTTAGGTAAAAGTACCCATGTAAGTTTTATCAGTAAAAATATGCATTCAAAAGAATTCACTCCAAAAATTGCCGCCTCCTTTTTTTTTCCTTTTTAAAAATTGCCATTATATTGAAATTTCTGAAATATAAGGGGACTTGCATGCTACCTCCAATCAAGTGGGCAGAGCAGAGGCCTGACACATACACTGGCTAAAAGCAGATGTTAAAAAATCAATTTCAAACCAATTTCAAACCAGGAGAGGAGAAGGAGAAGGAAAGAGAAGGGAAAAAAAAAAAAAGAAAAAGAAAAAAAATAAAGAAACAAGCAACTATTGCTAATCCAAAAAGACACAAGCAAAAAAAAACCTGAAACAAGCAAGAAAATTTGTCCTAATTGCTAATGGAACACAGACAAGGTAAGATCATTCCAGCAGACTTAATTGCCTTTCCACAAATGACAGGTCGAAGCAAGTAAGCAATTCTCTATCACCGAAGGATTTTAAGAACAAGTAAGACAGCCATCTGTCAAGAATAAATCAGGACCCAGAAGAACAGGTCGTGCCTTCAGGCAACAGGATGGACAAACTGACCTCTTGCTATCCTTCCTAGCCTCATTTTTTTCTGCAAAATCTGTGACAATTGGAGCAATATACATATCTAACATCTTATCAAATCTTCAGACTAGTAACAAGTTGGGGTACAAGGCACTAATAAAGTTTGTTCTGAGCTCTATCACACAGCAGGTTCTCTTTCTGAATTTCAGTACACAGAGTCTTTCATAGCATAATATAGACCTGGATAAGGTAGCAGGGGAAACAAGGTTAATTTTCAGTAGTCCAAGATTCTTGCAAGAATCCCTTTTCTGTCAGATTTACATGGTTTCCAAGCTGACTGTGGAGATTTGCAGACACAAATCTCCAGGGTAAATTGCTTAGAGAAAAGGCAACTCTGCGAGGTGGGCAGGAGTGGGACGGGGAAAACTGAGCACAGGGTGGGCACACGCAAGCAGAATCAGGAATCTAAACCTAGACAAAATAGTTTTAAATTCTGGCCTAAAACAGTAATTGTTTTCTGCACTGAAATTTATTTTTAAATATTTCCTGAAGGGTCGTTTAAAACCTTGTTCCATGAAAACCTGGGCAGTTTTAGGTTGAGCAATCATCTACTTAATTCCAGCAAACTGAAAGTGAAGGAAGTGAGATATCTGACTACATCCAGTGCCATATTTTGATGTATCGGAGCTGTGTCAAAGTTAAATATGAATGACCATATTGCTTTGACTAGTCTAAAAACCTACAGGGGATTGTTTCACACATTGAAAAATATAAAAACAAAGTAAGGAAAAAGATGCCATGAGGAAAGAGTTTTCCTTTTCCATTCACTGCACATGCATTTTGACAAAGATGACACAGTCTGGATGGATAGGAACAATTTTCCATCATTAGGGAAGTCTTAAACAACCCCTGACTGCTTATACCGTCATTTCTTAGGCTCCTACTAAATTGCAGTTATTTGTTCGAAACAAAATGATGAAGCTTGTGATATAATAGAGCAATTTAAACAGTGAAGAATACAACACCTGTAATTCAATTTCATGGCAGCTGGTTTCACAACATGTTTCTATAAAACTGTTATGATATAGGAAACTTCTCCGAGTGTAGCAATGCTTAAGTAAGCCAGGCTCTCAAGAGAATAGTGAGCTTTAAGTAGACAAATACTATAAACAATAAGCAATTTGTATCTCCATGGCAGTCCTTTCAGTTCTATCTCCAGTTAGTCGCCACTCTTCCAAGGGTTTATATTTTAGTTTACATTTCATATTGAGAGGCTGTTGTCAGAAAAGGTAACAATAAAAGTCGCCTCAGATCTCTAACCTTGAGTAAGTTTCTAGGCAGAGAAACATACAAGAGCTTCACTTCCCATTCATCTTTGCTACAACAGTCATCATATTAAAAAAAAAAGTCAAGGAGGGAGCAGGGGGAAGATGGAGATATTAATAACAACTATTCAATGTAGGAAGAACAGCAAAAACATTCTCCCAAAAGGAGAAATCTAGTATTATCTCAAAACTCTGCAGCTGAACTGCATCCAACAGTGAATCTTTCTCCTCCTATATGGCAGATTATAAGGCCACTTGCTGTCTTGGTGGAAAGTTCTTTAGAGTACAAATTCATGCAGATATTGAAACTGAGGTTTGTAAAGAATAATGGTCATGTTCTCCCTCATTCAGTACTGAACCATGCCACTATGTCCACTTAATGCAAAATACTAAGTAGGGCTAAAACTAGGCGTTTGGGGGAAAATATGACTTCAAAATGGTAAGACTTTGGAAGTTCTGACAACACCCCTGGGATTTAAATAATTATGGTAGTAAAATTTGCATGTTGTTACATTGTCAAATACAGAAAATGAGTGTGGTGTTCACTAGGTACTTGAAAGGAAACTGTGGTCGCTCTGTTCCACTTGAGATGGGGCTCACCACACTCACCTACCTACAGGAGAGTCACCTATTCAAAGTGGTTCTTGAGTCTCCTTCTGGATGCAGTGGAGAAAGACCACCGTGTCTAGGGTGCATTTCATTATATCCTAAGACATACGTCTGAAATAAAGGCATTCAATTGCATCCGGAGGTGCCTTTATTTCCAATATCTAATGAGGGAATACTAACAAAAAAAATTACTAGGTAGCTTTTGTTGGCTAAAGCTAAGCTAAGTTCGGTTTTACTGCAAACAAATCTGTGAACCTAAGGTGGCCATGGATCTCTCTGCATCCCAAATCTGCAAGTAGAAGACAGAGATGCCACATCTCCCTTCATGATTCACAATGACCATGTGAATGGTCAACTTGGATTGAAATATGCGAAACGGACAGTCTTCAACAATGTATGGCATAGTACAGATTTAATTTCAAGCACAGCTTCACAATATTGAAGCAATAACAACAAAAAACCAATGCTCTAGAACCCTGATGTTGTTTTTGGCAACCAAGTCTGTCATGTAAGCACAATGATTTCAAGAAAATCACCATGCAGCCCCATCGTTACTGAGCACTATGATAAAGGCATATCAAAAAGCCAGAATAGAACAATGCATTTCTGATCTTAGTTGAGAAAAAGGAGCAAAGCCACAGCTTCAGCAACTGATACAACCCTACGATACACAGCCTTTACTGAATATATCACCTTTTCAGGACTCTCAATCATTCAGCTGGTTGTGGTGTTAGTTCACTGTCAAGCCTGATGCTGATTAAAAATCCCTATCCCAACCCAATTCCCCTCACCACGCTCCTTCGGCATATTTGTCTTTTATAGCAGACCTTGGTGTCAACAGTTAATAGAGTTTATCCCTTCTTCTAGCAGAGTGAAGTATCTGACCTGAATGAGGCAGGAGAATGGAGCTACCTTTTATCTCCACATCAGCTGAAGCTTCAGCTGTTTATAGGGGTCAAAAACATCTCAAAAAAACTTTTGAATTTTTTAAAAAGACCTCCCAGTGTTTGGTTCTTCTGTTGTCACACCAGCTTCTCTTTAAAGAGAGATGTGAGATGGATCTCCCTCCAAAGCCCAGCAGAGCTCTGCCAGCATCGCCAGAAGGAGGTGGGCAAAGGGCAGCATCTCTCACAATTAATTCAGTAGAAACAGAAAAATATTTACAACTGCTGCCTTGCTGAAGAAAACACAGGCAGAATTCTGCTCCCACCAAAAACACTAAGAAATGGGTCAGGCTCCTACTACCAAGCATGGATTTCAAACGATAAGCCTACTCAGTTATTTTTTGTTCATTTAAAGAATTGCCCCAATTTATGAATTACAAAAGAGATTACTCATAATGCAAACTCTGATTTTAGTGCTATCCCTCCCCTTGTGTAAGATTAAAAAATTGGAGTGTGTTTGTGGTTTTTGAGCTTGGGAGGGGTTAAAGGTGGAAGCAATACAATGCAGTTTATTTAGACTGGTAATACAAAAGCAGAGATTACTGTAGCATGCATTTGCACAGCATCTACCTCAGTTGGCCTTTCTTTACAAAGTCAACACTTCTCTAGCTACAACAATAGCACACAAAATAGACACAAAAAAAAGAGTAAAAGTCTAGCATAACCATTTTATGGATGGAGAACTGAAGGCCAGAGAAGTTAAAACACCTGCCCAGGGCTATCCGGTAAGTACATGCTGGAGGTCTACACCGAGTGCAGCCATCCAGAGACCTGCTTTAGTCTGCAGCTCACAAGGATATCTTTCTTCTTCAAGTAATTTCCCAGCTCTCTTCTCTTACATTTTATGAAGATGGTTCGAAAATTCACTCTTTGAATTCTCATATTGAAAGAAACCTCATGCAACGCCTACTTTGAGTTTCAGTTCAGGTAACTTCCTCCCCCCATTGCCAAGGTTCCTCACGCAAAGGATTTTTATAGCTATTGACTTGATAACTTTTGCAAATGCTATATTATTACGAACCAATCATGGCCAGAGAAAATGTGCTACAGTTCACGCAGGCCCTGTATTACATATTCAAATTCATTAGCTCTATCAACCTTCTCAACCTCTTATGTTTGATTAAGTTTCGTCTCCTAAAAAACTGATTAAATCTAGTCAGCCTCTTTAAATTATTATTCCTCATTGGTCCAGTCGTGCTAAATGTTTCTAAATGTGACAGTAATCTAGTTTTAAACAAACCAGCTGCGGAGTCTATAAAATCATCTTTAGCAAGCTGGTAATCTCCGTGATGGATTCACCAGCAGCGGCGAGTACGATGCAAGTCATGTACACCAATGCTCGCACCCGCAACAGATGGGCCATGTAGGACTGCAGGAGCCTGCAAACCGCTCGGGTTGCGAATGAGAGCATACGCATGAGTGTTTCAACAAATTCTAATCTGTACCCACAAAAGCCCAGAAGACAAGGCCTAAAAGCAAAGTGTTAAAAGGAAGGCGGCACATCACGAACACAGCCTGCCATTTAGGGGCTGCTACTCCGGCAGTGTCTAAAACTTACTCTATGCACACCTCAGTTTAAGCTGTACTACTGGTAGATATGCACCTCTAAAAATATATTTTTTTTTAACAACTTCTTTCTTCAAAGAGTATGCAAGATCCTAGCTGTCTTTTTAACACAAAAAAAAATTATTCCCTCCATGATCACTGGCACGGCAGTGGCAGGAAGCTAACGCCACCACTGCCTGCAATGCCGTCTGTGGATAAAAGACTGTCAAGTCTGGTATTATCCAAGGACCTTGGACCCCAAATTCATTTTTAGAAACATGATAATTCTTTGGCAGGAGCGTTTGCATCCACTTGCACCAAGCTGTTAGCATAAATGGAAGAACCCCTGCCTCTACTTTCCCTACACACAGCGTGGTCTGTCTGAGAAAACATTCTGATCATTTCAGCAAATTAATGAGAACCAGATGGCTTTTTTTTTTTTTCTTTCTGAACCACTGCTCTCCAACTCATACAGGGCCACTCACACTTCTAAGTAGTCCCACAACAAACATCAGAAACACAGAGAAAGATTTCGGTGCTGGGTCGAGCTGGGATGATAAACGTGGGAGAAATCTCTTGAAAAATAATTGTCTTCCACTGGTGAAATTAAGAATTACTTCACAGCAAAGAAAACTCCTGATATAAAGCATTCTTTTACAAATTTAGCCCCATTTTTCTGGTTTGACCTATTTGTAGCAGATATATGAACAAGCATATGCAAAAAAATATATATATATATATTTTTTTTCCAGGAGTTTATGCTCCTCAGCAAGTGGGGAACCTTTTGGAAAAAAAATATTAGCTGGTCACAGGAGATTGCTCTCTGTGTTGCTCAGCTGAGCTTTCTGTCTTCCAAAGGTAAACAGCCCTTTCAGCCGCAGCAGTAACACGATGCAGGCAATCACCAGTCATGTTGAATTGCCATCAAACCACTGACGTTTAGTAAATTAAAGGCCCTTTGCCATCAGCTCTGCTCAGGGCCTGTTTCAACCAGAGGATGTTCCATTACAGTTTTTTCAAAGGAGTTTCATCTTTTCAGCCTGGAAAATTGCAAGCAATTGCATTCAGCAAGCAAATAATAGATAACTTACACATGCTGGAGAGTAAGAATGAGCAGCCTAGAAAGCATCAAGTGAGGACAAGGATCCAGTGATGATAATAGCAGAGAAAAACTTGATATAGACATACGAGGGCAACCTGCTGCACTCAGAACAACTGCAATCCAGAACAGCAGTAGACTGTCTTTGTGAAAACAGTTTATATCGCCTACCACTTATCAGTGTGGGGCTACAGCAGAAGTAACTCTTTTTTTGCCTTGAAAATAGGTTTCCACTGTAAAAGCCGGACTGCCCATATCTTCCTCCTGCCCAAGCTTCTCGTACCTGCAAGCTCCTCAGCCTAACACGCTCAAGCTCTGAGGCTTTGGAGTCCTCAGGATTTAAGGATGCACAAGCCTCCTTGCCCATGGATCTGAAACCACTGGTTCATCCCTTTATGGTGGACCTCCTGTGTACAGAGGCTTTCAAGGTGTGCAGCAACATCAGAACCACATCTAGGACTCACAGACACTCTTTCCACATCTGCACAGCGTGCATTTTTCTTTCACGCTGGAAATGACTGAAAGAAAGCAGATTTGCTTATAGAATGTTCTTATGAGCACACTCAATGTATTTTCACATAGAATTGAGTCTTCCTCTTCTTGACCTCTTTGGCACACCCAACATATAACAGAAGTTTCGGTCAAACCAAGCATGGCTTGAGTCAACTGCATCCTCCTGCTGTCACAGGCACTTACAGTGATGTCTCACAACAGGTCTACAACAGGTAAGTCTAAAGCCCCAGGCTTGTATTCCTTGTTATAGGTGTGATGCTTTGTTTATTAGCCTAGAATTGATTTATTCTCCTTTTCTAAACTGAAACTCAAAAGGGACTGTCAAGACAGAAAATTCAATCTAAACAGGTTCCCTAAATACCCTTATCCTGAGGCAGGTCCAGTGATTATTTGAGGATGGCAGCTGGCAGCTGATGGCCACTTTTGGATGCTGATGGAAGAGGACAGCTGGCTGGGCTGGCACAAGGTGCCACATGTGATTGATCGAGTGAGCCCAGTGTCACAGGCTCGTAGGCTGTCATTAACGGTCTGCGCTTCCTCCAAGCAGGAGGCGCACGCCATGCGGCAAAGCACCGGTGCTTGCACGAACCCCGGTCACTCCAAGAGCAGTATCTGCCCGAATGGTCTCCTACCTCCCAAAGACACACAGCTTTTATTAAAGTGATTTTTTTTTTTTTATATAGAAATATGTACACGTATATATATTTTTTACAGACAAGAGGTGCAGCACACAACTCCTGAAAAGTCATTCCTTTGCATGAAAATTTAAGCAATTTTTATGGCTAAACGAGTCATAAAACATTTTCTTCAGGCTATTTAATTCATCAACTAGCTGGACAGCAAATATGCTAGGATGTTAATTTAACAGAATTATTCCCCTCTCAATAAGGTAAATGTTAGACGAAGATCATTAGGCAGGCTGGCAGCCCTGTCATCTTCCTTCTGCCAGATCAACCTGCAAAGCAGCTGCTAAAGAGGCTCTGGCAACTTGAAGGGTTATAATCTTCTCCGGGCGGACACTTCTGCGATGTTTCCTACAGTTTTGGAGCTGATTTGGGTTTGTTCTTTTACACTATGATTTCATTTGTTTATCTTTCAGAATATTGAAGCTATGGTTTAAAAAAATCAAACGTCTGTGTGAAAATCCATCAATACATTCACAAGAAAAACAAAACCTTCTACATGTGTCACACCACGGCCAGGTACCCTACTCTTGATGTGCTATTGAGTCTATTTGACCATCAAGTAAAATAACATTCACAAATTGTGTTAGTGTTTTTCCCCACAGGAAGTGCTATTACTTATAAGTAGATCTTGACCTTACAAATAAACTCCATCCTCACTTTGATAGTTTTAAAATGGGCCAGATTTTCTGGCACTCATGTGATTGAAGGGTGCATTCCCCTTTAAGAAAAAAAAAAAAAAGAAAAATCAAACCAATTCCACAACTGGTTCAGATCTTCAAATTGAAAAATAAGAATATTTCTTTTTTTTTCCCCATACTCAACTCACTGCAATGCACAAGGCAGATAAAAGCCTAAATAGAGGAGAACACACACTCCAAATTGCAACAAGGAAAGTGTAAGGAGACTCTTATATGGAGCCCTCATAAATTGATTTGGCCTACTTCTGGCTGCAGGAAAAAAATAAATATATTTACAAATATATATAAAAATCTATTTTAAGAGCTTTTTTCCAGAAACTACAAAACAAAGCAGAATTATTAATGAACCTATGATAGTATAATAATGGCAATATTGGTGTTTTGCTTGTCCTAGTAACGGAAGACAACGTGTTGAAAAGCACCCTAGACTTCCAGGTCAAAAACATGGTAATTCAACTGAGTTAGATCTCATTTCTTATGCCTCGGTCCTTTATGTCTAGACATTTCCTCTGTTTTTTTCAAGTCTGACAAATTCTTACAGCAGGGATTATACTTTCCTGGGCATTCATACAGCACCAGCAGAGCAGCCTCCAGTACCGATATACACCCAGTTAGTACGAGGGAGAGGGGTGAAAGAATAAAGGATAAGTTAAATTTACTCCCTTGTCCTGACATTTTTCCATGTTCAAAACTCCGTAGGTTCTCAACACACTCTCACCACTGTCATATGCATTTCTAAATGCACATAAAATGACATAATATCTGGATTGTTACTCATCTATATTCTTCTCCCACATTAAGAATTCTTCTACCTAACGCAGCATAGCTGAGGCCAATATAGCTCCCTCGTGTTTACTTATCTTCATGAAGAAGCCATTGAAGCATCTCAGAACTCTCACTCCTCTGGGCCCTAAACAGGCTGACATGCATCTCTCCCTTCTCTATTCCATTTTTGTTCAACTGGGCCTGCATTATGTTGTTATTGTTTCACTTCTGAGCCCATGACTGTTCAAAGCTCGCTTCTTCCATGTGGATAGTGCCTTTGTAGAAAAGATAATAGCAGCTCTTAAAAGTCTCCTCACATAGAAAGGCGTGTGGGGAAAACAATCTTTCAAAGCTTTGAAGCTATATACCAAAACATCTGTTCGGGTTTCAAGGCATTTACAGCCCAGCTCCCAGAGCTCGTATCGGTAAGTTGAAGAATCCTTCAGAGCTCCGGTATAGCTATTTTCAAATGTCTTCCTGCAATCAAACACAGCAGCTTGAGCTTAAATACAAAATATAATACTTCTCCGTGTTTTCAAGGCCCTATCTACTTCTTCCAGCAGTTTTTCCCATAAAACCTATTATGACTTCTTGGCAAGAGAGGTTTGGATTTCTTCAGTATTAAAGATTTCAGTTGGAAAGTTGAGGGCCATCTTGCATGCTAGACAACATATCACATAACAGCATTTAAGTGGACATATTAATCACCAACATAATCACCCTAACATTTACCACTTGTTGCAAAGATGAAAACTTTACAAGACATACAAGAACATACAATACATACAAAACCACATTAAGAACAGCTGGACCTGATGAGCCCAGAAGTTCATTGTACTAAACATTACGGACAGTCACAGACACTGATCCGGGATAAATTTAACAGGACATAAATAACATGATGCTTTCCCAAAGTAATCCCAACTTGTGGGCCCAAGGAATTCCTGAGAGTTTGTCTTTGCATGTGAGAACCACCAATGTCTTTTCCCACATCCACATCTTGAACCCACAGAATCTTTCAGCAATTAGATTGTCCTGCACAGAGACTCAGACTTCCACCACCAGTGTCTGTGTGAAGAATAATCCCCTTCTGTATATTTCTGAAGTCACCTTAAGTTTTTAGATTATGTTTCCCGATTCTTCTATTGTAAAAGACAATAAACAATATCCTTTATTAGTTTATTCCATCTCATGTTCAGCAGACCTTCACTGTTATCCCCTAAGTCATCTTTTTTTTCAGCTGTTTTTCCATGTTCTAGGTTTTTCAGTCATTTCATCCTTTTCTATAAAATTAAAGCTATTATCAACTGCATGCCAAAGAGTGGTCTGAAATTTGACTTCTCATTGACCAGAACAAAGAAATATGCAGCTAAAGCATATCTGCAGGACAGCTTTCTTCTTTAAAGTGATAAATTCTTGAACAGAGGCAGTAAAGAAAATCATAGAATCTTAAGGTTGGAAGAGACCTCCAAGATCATCAAGTCCAACCACCAACCCAACACCACCATGCCTACTAAACCATGTCATGAAGTGCCACGTCTACACATTCTGTGAACATCTCCAGGGATGATGAGTCCACCAGACAGCACGTATTCTTCCGGATCACACCAAAATGTCAACAATCCAATTCACAAAGAGTAACTCCACCACAAGGACTACAATGACATCTCACAGCAGCATATCCAAAAGTATTTTCCACAACAACCATCCCTGGAATTACCTGTACTACATGAGAAATACAGTCCAAATTCTCTCCTCCGACTTTTTCCTCAATAAACCTCTATGATTTAAAAAAAAAAAACCCTTGACGCTCATGTTGCTGAGCTTGAAAGTTATCAATAGCCACAGCTTCAATAAAACAAAGAGCTGATGACATTCTTTACAAAGGCCATGAAATAGAGGTTAAATTTAAAAATATTCTCAGTTTAGCGGCCTTTTAAAGTTTCCTCTAGCTTTTTCTCTTTAGAGCATTAGCAACCACTGAGAAGACTTTCTCATGCGGGTAATTTCAGTTTTATCTCTGGAGTGGGTGGAAAGGACTAAGAGGTGATTACTGCTGGCCTGAACAAAGGAAGCAAAGAAAGTCTGGTAAGGGATTTAACTTTTGCTTATCGACACACCAGGTAAGTAAAGACTCAGGAGGCAAAAGCCGATTTACACTGAAGGACAGTGTTGGCATAAAAACATGGGAGTGCAAACCAGCTGTGAGTAAATACATGCTAAAAATCAGAAGATGAGGTTCTATATCAGTTTTCCAGTGGGAGTAGTGGGGGCAAAAAGTGTTTGTACTTTTACAAAGGAATTTGATCAGTTAATAAAAGGGTTCATATGATGTGATTGTTTATGACAGCAGGGAAATGGGCCCAGTAAACCAGGTGGTCCCTTCCCAGACATAGGGGTCTGCCTGCACAATGAATAAAAGGAACAGGTAATAGTAGACCCTGTGTGAAATTCTGGAGAATTTGCTGAGTTTTGCCCTGGACTGCAGGAGAGCCAGATTTTCAGTCCATGTGCACAAGCAGGGCTGCTACAGTTTTACAAAAATCCTACCAAGATACTCTTTTCTACACCATATGAAGATGATCAACTCAGTGCAGCTCAAAAGCACACAAATACAAATAAAAAAATAAAATTTAAAAAAAAAGGTAATGACTTCACAGCCAGGAAATACTCCTCCCTTCAAAATTTGGTTTCCTACTGAAGTGGGAAAAAGAGACTGCAGTCTTCAGCACTAATCTTCAATAAACACAATTTTGCCCCTTTAAGCTTCTGCTAACCCTCCTAGAGCCAGGTGCTCTGCAGCTGATCGGGAACACTTTGTTACTGAGTTTCTCTAGATGAAAATTTAGAATTCTTCAGAAACCAAGAGCAATTATCCAAAATTATGTCTTCAAGCAAACCATTAGTGAAGCACACATCCTGCAATGCCTCCCACCTGCAGAAGTATTTATCCTAGGCACTTCTGGCCATCTCAAACAAACATCAGCTACAGCAAAGAACATTCACTCATCTACCTCAGAGGAGGCAGATGTCATCATGACTTCCCTAGGACTTCAGTAGTCTTCATCCAGAGATGGAACAGGACTCTGGGACACAACTCACCATTGCATTCATATTAAATCCAGATCGCTCTTGCTTTTTTAACCTTGATAGTTTCTCAGTCATACTTTTCCCTTATACTGTGTTATAATGAGTTTAAAAAATCTTGTCTGTTGAAATCTGCTGAGCAGTCACTCAATTCCATCCATTATACAAAAAAGAAAAAAGGCTTTAATGAATAAATCTTAATTTAGCTTTAATATGAACACAGCATCTTTTTCATAAACCCAAGATTTATCTTAGAACACGGAATTACATTTTTAAAGGACTGTGTAAACCATCTCAGAAAGACATTTGCTTCACTGCTTTTCAAAGGGATTGGAATATTACACCACCATCAGCAAGGTAACTAGCACTGGATGTCAGAGATTTTTAAGACCAGGATAAACCATTAGCTATTTAATCTCATTGTGTCACACAAGCCAGTTTCCCAGAGCTACCCTTGTATTAAGCCCATAGTTTCAGTCCAACTAAAAGTTTCCCAGAAAGGCATTCTGTCATTATCTGAAAACATCAAAAGAAATTCCATCAACCTGGTAGTTTGGTCTTATGTTACATGGTCTTCCACTATACAGCAATGTGTCTAACATTTAATTTTAATTTGTGTGGCCCTAATTTTAAGCTGCTGCTCATTCATATGCCTTTCTCCACTAAATTAAAGGCCTGTTATCTGTCACAGTGATATGAAGAGAAGAGCAAAGCCCAGTTCTTCAATTCAGTCTGACAAAGAGAGATAACTTTTCCTCATGCAACTGGAACAGCTTCCAAGCCTGGTGGAAAGTCATCATGCTTTTAATTCAGCTACATCAATTTATACCAGTAGGAAATATGATCCCCTATCCTCAGCAGCGGTTTACAATAAGGTGCTAAGGCAAATGTCATTTCCAATAATATTCATTAACAATATGTAAGTTATAAAAAAGCTGATATCTAGAACTTATCTCACATTCCTTTTTCTCACCTGTCCAGACCACGTTCACAGTAACGAAACAAATGTTAATTCTCCTATTTATGCTATGATCAAAATTTCTGTGCTTCCCTATACCTGTAGTCAGCTATATCTGCATGACGGCAACAAAATGAAGATAAAATTATTATAAAAATAAATCAAAACAGTACAGAAATGTTCTTTTGGGTTTCTTCAGCCTACAGAATGACAATCCCATCCCTCTGCTTCATCTCCAGTCATCACAGTTGATAAACAGTGCTCTAATAAGCAAATTTAGTTTTCTCAGGAGAGAAAGCAGACTATTTCGGCTTTCAAGAGAAAACATTTACGCAAACCTTATGGCTCCTAGGATTCCTCACATCACAGTTCTCTATTTAGAAATCTCCTCCCACATACACATCCCACCAGGCTGTGGTGGTGGAATAGCTTAAAATACAGACTAGCTCCTTCTCTATACAGCTCTGTCCTATTCCTTGCACTCTTTTTGAGACAGAAGAAGTCAGAAAGGCTATTTAAATTACACAACACGTAAAAAGACTCTCCCCAGGAATTTTTTTTTTAAACCAGCCTTCCCATCAGATGCTCTGAGTATTGAAAAAAGCTGCGAACTTCAGCCTTTAAGAGGTGATGCAGACTTCCCGTAAAGGTGTGAGTTCTGAGCTAAGTCACACACAGGAGTTAAGAGAATGAAGAACTGCACTGGAGTTGTTTCACAAAGGCAGCCAACAGCAAGGCATTCTTTTGTTAACATAGTCATTACATGAAAACAATGTCAAATGCTAGCTTGTAGGCCAGCTGAAATTTCGTCTTGGGAAAAATGCTCTTTGAAAGTTGCAATCACTCCGGCTGCATTAAAGTCAAGCATTTAGACCAGAAGAATCATTTTAGTTTTGTTTAGTTTTGGTTTTTTTCCTTCACACAAAGCCCAGCTATACATTTGCTACAATACAAGGCAAAATACCTCTCCATTTGCAGGCAGATGTCCAGCCCACCCAGTACACACAGTTCTTACCAGACACCCAATACTTTGACTTCCATCCAAACCTTGCTCTTGGAATACCTTCCCTCTCAGACTCCCAGCAAGAATTCTCGGTTCAACATCCAGTTCCCGCTCCAGTTCCCTATGTCCTTCTGAAACTCCCTCCTCTTAATTCCTTAATTCCTCTTCCAGCTCCCAGTAAGGTGACTGCCTCACAAACCACTCCCCTAGGAGACCAATCTTAGAAAGAGCACTTTAAATTCCAAACTCACCTAAAATGCTTTGATAATAGAAAAGCATCTAGGTGCGGATTATTTTATACCCAAGTGAAATGCATGGGGAGATAGGGTCAGACTACCCCAAGCAGAACTTATCTTTAAGCCAGTGTGACAATCAGAAGCAATAACACTATCAAAATCCCCTGTGGTTCCTCCATTAATAAGACACTTTGCCTACAGTGCCTACAGCAGCCACGGAAAATTGCATCAAGGCTTGTGTGGCATTTCATCTTAGCTGTGGGAGCAATACTGAAGGTCAGAGCAAGAGCATTGCATCTGCCTAAAGCTTTACCCTCAGCAGTGGAAGATGAAGCCAAGAAGTTGGTCCAGAAAATTGTAAAGGAAGCTGCAAGAGATGGAAGAGATCTTCTGAGATACTGGAACAGGCTTTAAGTAAGGTGAGGTGTATACGCCAATAAACCTACAGCTCAGATATCACTCATAGCTACAATCACTCAGCTACTCTTTCCTCCCCATTAAATCACACTTCCCTCCCACAGACAAGAGTTGTTGGCAGAGATCCGTGCCAGCCAGAGAGGAACAGACTGAGATGAGTGGGGAGAGATTAATTGAAAACTGAGAAAGAGGAGGATGCCCAAGATAGCGAGCAGCAGCTCTGCAGGGCAAACAGGGAAGAGAAACTGTTAAAAAAGCAGATTTAGAGAACTGGGTGGTAAATGTCTAAAGTCACTGCGGCTTGGGACTGCAAACAGATTTCCTAATGAAGGAAGCAACGAGACTAATTTTTCACCTACACTAGTCTTGCTCTGGGGAGATTAGTTCCTTTCCCCTGGTGTCTCTGGGCTTCATTTCTCATCCATAAAATGAGGGTAATGATGCCATCCCTAATGCATGGGGTCTTTGTGCAAGAAGTACCTTAAAAGTTGTGACAAACTATGCAAACATCATTGGCATAAACACAGAGGATACCAAGAGAGTCACAACAAGACTTTCAGGAGGCAGTTCTGGTTTTAAGGTCTTCAGAAGAAATTAAGTCATTTGATACTGAGAAGGGAGCACGGTGAGCCAAGGGGTCCTGCGGGGACCCTCCGCAGGCTCTGCACCAGGCAGACACTCACAGGGAGGTCATTCAGTCAGAAACTCCTGCACCTCCCACCACCAGCCCACAATCTGCCTCCTCTCACTCAGCAGAGGCACGCACTGGGTCCAGCTCAGACAGAACCAGAGCTGCTCGTGCTTGCCCTGCACAGAGAGATGTGATCTACGGGAACTGCGACTCAATGCCCCTCTCCTGTCCTTGTGACGGACTGATCATGCCTTGCACCTGAATCACCCTCTCGGTTGCTAACCCCAACCTTACTTAACTTTCATGAACTTTATGAATTGTTCCCATCTAGGTTTTGCTGAGTTTGGTTTCTGATAGTGATAGATGTTGATAAAAATACTGTGGTACTATCAATTACTTTCAGAGACTGCAGAGGCATGTGAACCCAGAGATGTAGGGAAAAAGGCCTAAAGCAAATGGCTACTGACTCTGGAGTTGGTTTTCTCAGCAACTGGTACCATAGCTAGGCACCAGTCTCCTCTACAACAACCGAAATGAGAGGGCTGCTCTCTAACACAGAAATGATGCCAGAAACCCTACGTTGATGACAGTGTTACAATTTCTCCCACTGGCTAGGGTTTTAATTGTTTTTACTATAGGGGTGCATGTAAAATGAGACCTGGAAATAGACTGATAGTATTGGAAAAAAAAGTCATCTAGTTCCTTAGTACTCCTGTTAGATAGTTTCTTTCATTAAGAAGAAAGTCAGGAAAAGGCGGGGGAAAAAAAAAAAAAAAAAA
>WHYT01017835.1:500030-519136 GCA_009806455.1 Tetrax tetrax
TCCCTCCCACAGACAAGAGTTGTTGGCAGAGATCCGTGCCAGCCAGAGAGGAACAGACTGAGATGAGTGGGGAGAGATTAATTGAAAACTGAGAAAGAGGAGGATGCCCAAGATAGCGAGCAGCAGTTCTGCAGGGCAAACAGGGAAGAGAAACTGTGTTAAAAAAGCAGATTTAGAGAACTGGGTGGTAAATGTCTAAAGTCACTGCGGCTTGGGACTGCAAACAGATTTCCTAATGAAGGAAGCAACGAGACTAATTTTTCACCTACACTAGTCTCTTGCTCTGGGGAGATTAGTTCCTTTCCCCTGGTGTCTCTGGGCTTCATTTCTCATCCATAAAATGAGGGTAATGATGCCATCCCTAATGCATGGGGTCTTTGTGCAAGAAGTACCTTAAAAGTTGTGACAAACTATGCAAACATCATTGGCATAAACACAGAGGATACCAAGAGAGTCACAACAAGACTTCCAGGAGGCAGTTCTGGTTTTAAGGTCTTCAGAAGAAATTAAGTCATTTGATACTGAGAAGGGAGCACGTCTTTTTAATTCTTCTAAGGAAGTCAAATGGTTTCAAATCCATGCCAACACAATGGTTCTCACAGGTTAGGAAGAAAATACTTAAATGCTTAAAATACTTAAAACTAACAAAATTTTCATCCTAACTCTCAAGTACCTTGTCTTCCAGCATAGGTCATGAGACACATCAGCTATGTCAGGTCACGTACCAGGAGATGGGTGACAGTGCTGGGTCACAGTGAGCCAAGGGGTCCTGCGGGGACCCTCCTGTGCAGCGGCCAGAGCAGGCTCTGCACCAGGCAGACACTCACAGGGAGGTCATTCAGTCAGAAACTCCTGCACCTCCCACCACCAGCCCACAATCTGCCTCCTCTCACTCAGCGGAGGCACGCACTGGGTCCAGCTCAGACAGAACCAGAGCTGCTCGTGCTTGCCCTGCACAGAGATCTGTGATCTACGGGAACTGCGACTCAATGCCCCTCTCCTGTCCTTGTGACGGACTGATCGTGCCTTGCACCTGAATCACCCTCTCAGTTGTTAACCCCAACCTTACTTAACTTTCATGAACTTTATGAATTGTTCCCATCTAGGTTTTGCTGAGTTTGGTTTCTGATATCGATAGATGTTGATAAAAATACTGTGGTACTATCAATTACTTTCAGAGACTGCAGAGGCATGTGAACCCAGAGATGTAGGGAAAAAGGCCTAAAGCAAATGGCTACTGACTCTGGAGTTGGTTTTCTCAGCAACTGGTACCATAGCTAGGCACCAGTCTCCTCTACAACAACCGAAATGAGAGGGCTGCTCTCTAACACAGAAATGATGCCAGAAACCCTACGTTGATGACAGTGTTACAATTTCTCCCACTGGCTAGGGTTTTAATTGTTTTTACTATAGGGGTGCATGTAAAATGAGACCTGGAAATAGACTGATAGTATTGGAAAAAAAAGTCATCTAGTTCCTTAGTACTCCTGTTAGATAGTTTCTTTCATTAAGAAGAAAGTCAGGAAAAGGCGGGGGAAAAAAAAAAAAAAAAAAAAACTTTTTCATGGGTACCATCTGTCTAAGAAACAGGAACATGCAAAGTCCAGCACCTCTGACTACTTTAAAACAGTTCCTCCACCTTAACCCAGAAGGGCCCTCACACACCATTAGAAACAACTCATATGAGCCTTTCCAGGAGATAATTCTCCTCTTTTGGAGAGGGAAGTGAATTAAACTCTGAACTGTAATCATGTTAATAGACCCGCCTGACACCATAAATCACTGATGTAGCATTTTGTTCATGCCCATGAATTACTGATACTGCATCCTTCTGCAGAAGATTTTTTTCTCCTTAAAAACATATTTAATAGATTTGCACCCACTCTTTTTTAAAACACATTGGCTCGCACTCTCAGCTTTCCTAATGCTCTAGGCACTGATTTCAAGTTTCATAATCAATTATATCATTTTGCTTCGCGGCAGTAATTTGATTACTGCTTTTGGGGTGTGACAGGCATTTGTGAACATTTCTGCCTGTCTTCATCTGCAATTGCTAATCTTCCTTCCTTCCCTCCTCCCTGCAAAACCTGGGCAAAATTGATAAAATAACATCAATAAATCAAGGCACTTGCATTTTCCCTGAAGTGACTATATTTCAGATTTCTTCTCTGAAACACAAACAAGGACATAGTTCATCTGGCTCAACAGCATGACCAAAAGGGGCAGAAAATGATGATGACGTTTTGTGGCATTTATTGCCAGTTTTGTTAATATGACTGACTCCTTTTCCTGTACACGCTGTCTCTTCTAGATCACCCTATCTTTGAAATAATCACCACTACCACCGAACATTTAGTAATAATTTACTGCACAGCAATTGTTATGACAGAACCCACATCAGCAGAAACAAAACTGTAAGATCCAAAGAAAAAAAAAAAAAATTAATTCACATTTGTTTCTGACAAGTTCAGAATCCTTGTTGACCAAACTGGACATCACACCGCACTGCTGAAAAGTAGTAAGTTCGAAACTGTTTGAAGGAATAAAGTGGAAACAAAACTTGCTACTTTCTTCCCAACAGTTTCAGAAGTTCTAATGAAGAGCAAAGCAGGAGGCAAGAAAGCTATGTAGTAATCAAGTTCTAAAACAGGCCGTAGAAAGATGCATCCCTGAATCCAGCTGATTTCATCAACCACACGTTTCTTAAGGATACTTAAATCCACTTATATTTCCACAAACATCAGAGAGGTTATAAGTGGAACACAGCCGATAGCATCTACTGAGTTTTCTTTCAGGGCAAATGGTTTTCTCCAAGGTTAAGTCATTGGTTTCTCTCTTCTTCAAACCCAGATTAATACAAAGCCTTCCAAAGGCAGGCTGGGGAATAATACAAAAATTCTTTTACCTGGGGCTGAGGAAACCAGATTTTCCTCTTTGTTTCTCCCCCTCACTCATAATTTTTGGGAGAGAAAATATCACGTGTTACACACATTTAGACCATGGAATCTTAGAGCAGGTGATCTATAATTCAAAATAAAGGTTTCTGTGAAACAGATAATTCACTTTTTTCTTCTCCTAACCACTTTTTTTAAAAGTACCTGATTCAAGATTTTAAAAGTAACTCGTGATCCCAGGTTCTATAAAGTGTTGTTCTCTCCGCTGAGCTATCTCAGAGTAATCCAGTTTTTTTTTTCTGTCAACCACAGTGACATAAGAACTTTCATTAAAATTTTATCTGCAAACACAATGCAATGTGCTAATTTATAACTGCGCAACAGAAAGACCAGAACTGAGATAAAAGCAAACAGACCAGAACAATGCAAGAATTTTCAACCTTAAGACAACTTTTGAATTAGGACAAAAACAACAGTCCAAACAGTCATATTTAACCTTTATGAATTACTTATCCCATGGAGAAAAACATATCAAGAGCCTGTTTAGTAGAAGAGAAATCCATGAGAAATCTTCATCAGCCAGATGTATTTTTTATGCAGAAGAGTTCTTAATCTCTTCCAGGAGCTAAAGCTCAAAGGCTCATACAGAGATTTTGAAAAAAAAAGTGAAACAGCAGAACACAACTGAATAAAAAATTTCTTTGAAGAGAGCAATACTAATTCCTGGAATGAAGAATTCCTTCTTGTCCATTTTATTCATTCCTTCTCCTTGGCATTCACATTTTTATCACAAATTATCCGCAATTTTCTTTTCTCTCAAGACCAAACCTGTGCTAGTAGACAAGTTCATGGCCACTCTGAATTACTGAACCATGCTTGAGATTTCTTTTTTCTTGCAAGTTATTTTCACATAAATTCCTTTTAACTAAGTTGGAAAAAAAACGAGTTCTTTTATGATTCCTCAGCAGCAATCTGCTTTGCTCTTGCAGATTACATTTACTAAACTAATAAAGACATTCATAAATCAAACACTAAAAGTGACTTTCAATTTAAAATTAGCATTCTGACTACAAGCTACATACATGAAGCTTACCTGTTGCTTTTCCTCCCTGATGGATATTCATCACTGAATAGAAACAGCAGATCTGACCTGTGTTACAAGGCTGATGTGAAGACTGCACAGAGGAGCTATAGCAGAAGAGTCACTTCATACTTTGCAAGTCTCCAATACCATCTATTTGTTCATGGTCTCTTTCAAACTGAAGAGATTTTACCATAGCCGTAAGGCCCAAGAGTGAAAAATTAAATAATAAAAGTCTCTCAAACAGTAGCTGAACAGACACTATTGCAAAAATTTATATCCACACATCCCTATTTACCAGTTACAGTTTGTGAAACAGAACAATTCAGTATTTCAAAGGAAGCTGATAACAATCATAAGAGCTCCCATGTGTAACGTTACTTAATCCAGAGTTTTATCTTCTGGGGGGGAAAGGAGACTACAAGGAAAAACTACTTCCATAAACAAGGGATTTAAAAGCCAAAGAGGAAAAAAAAAAGTTTTGGGTAAGTGCCAAAGTTTAGGTACTTTCGTCTTCCAATCACAGTCGCCCCCTTCCTCCCCCTCAAAGCTGAGGAATACTTCTTTATAAAGGCAATGGAAGTTGGAGACTGAAAAACACAAATCTTGGGGAGCATGATATTGGAAGGGGCCAGTATTAGGAAGGAACTTCATTTCTGCATCAGGCTCCCCGCAGCTCTGTTAAAACAGCAGCAATAACACATCACACCTTCAGAGCGTGTTCCCCACAACACAACGTGTGATTTCAGCCCTGCAAGAAATGTCAAGACAGTTTGTTATCCCTCCTCCTCCTCTTTCATCATTTTATAGCTCTCAGTGGTAACGGACTGCTGAAGAGAGTCTCTGCTGCAGCAGATACACCAGACACAAAGACAACGTGCAAGGAGATTTCCAGGGGAGGAGGAGGAGAAGAAATAGCACACACTTCATCCTGCGAGGATCAACAAATCCCACAGACAGACTTTATTGTCATTCCATATAATTGCATGGAATTGTTTTGCAAAAGGAAAGATGAGGAAAAGAGATTATCTCCAATTTTAGAGTTCTCATTGAAATGAAACCTCCATTCTTGGGAGGGCAAGAAAAAAGGATGTGATTTAGCTCATTTTGGAGGACATGGGGAAAGCAAGAAGGGAAGGAAAGAAGAAGGATTCTCTTCTGCCAGTTTCAAGACCCAGAAAGTGGCTTTGCTAAAGAAACAAGGTCTTCACTAATATACAGATAACAATTTAAAACTTTATGAGCAAAATCTTCATTCCACTGGCAGAACCATAAGGCTTGCCTGTAGACTACACATGATGCTCTAATTACACTGGCTCTTCAGAGCTTACCATAAAAGCAAAAAGAATGACTGACAGATGCAATAAAAGTTTCTGACTTGCTTTTTGGGGAACAAGCCACTGATTTGTATTTGGAATCTATTCCAAACTGTTCTCAGAACCATGCAGAATAAACAGCCTTTTGCTCAGCTGCCAACATATCAGCCCGAAAGCTTGACGAGGTGACTTCAGACAGAAACAAAAAGTCTCTGTGTTTCTACCTACTATATCTTACACTAATAATCCCCCTCATCTGGCACAGAGGATCTCAGTGCCAGGGAACGACAATGATTTCACAAGGGCAAAGGCTCACAGCTGCTGCTTTGCTTTGAAATCCTTGCTCACTTTGACAGGCCAACTGCCAATGAAGTCAGAGCCCAGTGCCATGCGTGGGAGCCCACTAACCACACTGTGGTCACGCAGGACAAGCCTGTAGACTTGCATCTCTCAACAGCTTCAGGTTTTGAAGCGCTATATCCCGTACACAATACATTGCTCATTCAAGACCTGAGTCTCCAGAAATCTCTCTCGTTGGTGTGTATCTGCTGGGATAAGAGGGTTCAAAGTGCCTTCAAATGTTAATCAGGAAAACAGGAAGATGGATCCTTCCACAATCCACGAAAATGCTGCTTTTCTCACTGGGAGGGAGATTAAAAGACAAAAGCATTGCCCATGTAAGTCTGTCCAGAAGTTTCTGAAAAAAACTAGTTTCAGCTATGGTCATTGCTCCACAGAGCCAAGCACCCGCCTCTACAGTCGAGAGCCCATCCTTCTCCACAGCACTGCTCAGGAGCGCCCTCTGAAATTTAACCATCAATTGTAAGGTCTTGCCTCTGCACCCAGAATTCAGGATCAATAAAGCTTAGTTACCAAATAAAACGCTATCTCTGAGCTAACACGAACGGCCTTTCAGCTGCGGCAGAAAACCAGACACACGGCAATTCTTGTCTTTATTCACACATCCTAGACTGACTGCAGTGATTTCAAACACTTGCCTGCTTTTTCTCCGCAATGCATACCATATCATTACCACCCAAGAGGCCACTTTACACTTTGCTCTCCTGCCTCCCTGCTTCTGCTTTGTTGTATAAAGTTATATGGAAAATAACACCTAAGTGGCTCCGCATCCTGTGGGGATGTTGCTTAAAACATCACTCAGTTTTTCTGAAAATTTTCATGCCATGGCAAACACCCCCCAAAAAAAACCCAAGTCAGTCATTATGCCTCAAACTTGACAGCTTTTTTCAGCATGAAAATCATAAATTAAGAAAAAATATTTATTTATTCAAATGCATGGGTTCACTTACCACCAAAACACTTCTGACAGTTGCGAAGATGACAGTAACCCGTGACACTTGCTCTGCATCACCCGTGTGGTTGTCTTGTTATTTCAGGAGACCCAAAGCTTCCTCCTGAAAAATCAAATCACTCTGTCCTAATTAGATGCTTCTGAAGACAAACTTCAATTGGGGTGTACACTTCCCACACATCGAATACTAATTCAGAAAGTAGGAAGCCCTTCTCATCACGTCCTTCAGATGAGAGGTTGCAGACTCAAAAACACCAGGTTTAAAACCCAAGCTGAAAACTCTACTGCTTAATAATGAAACACAGCAGCTGTGTTTGAGATGTTAGAGCTCCTCTGGTAATAAATAAAACCCTGACTGCAGTGAGACAGGTTCTGAGAAGGTTGCTTACAGTCACTGAGTCTTACAGAACAGGATTTTCCCCTCTTGATGCAAAGGTGAGGTGATAAAAACTTTTTCCTCACACAGCTGCTATTACAGGAAAGGGGTATAACTTCATTAAGGCGATCACATTCCTTTCCTAGGGACAGCACTGTCTTCTAGTCCAGCAGTCAAACACACAATTTGTGAAGGATCAGGTCAAATACCTCAAGTACTACATGTTCCCACACTCATCTTTGTTGTTACAGCAGTATTAACTGGGCTTATTTATTTTTTCTGCAGCAAATCTCAGCACTTGAAAATACCACACTACCAAGGTAATTCCAAATAATGCAAGTGCCACCATTGGACAAGCAGAACTGTATGGAGGGGAAATGAGCCCTACAGAGCTTATTACTCCTATATTTGATCATTTAACATCATCGTAATGCTAATCTAATCATTTATTATGGACATAAAATAGTCTAACATTCAAATCTTGCTAGGCAAGGCAGGGGCTACCAGCAGCCGATACAAAAATATGAGCATCATTAACGATTTTAT
The DNA here is from genome assembly GCA_009806455.1 of Tetrax tetrax. NCBI lineage: Eukaryota > Metazoa > Chordata > Aves > Otidiformes > Otididae > Tetrax > Tetrax tetrax. Next base: position 507,556 of record WHYT01017835.1, read on the forward strand.
TTCCAAAGGCAGTTAGTATTTTCATTTCTGGGGAAAACTTAATTTCTTTGGACACTTTTCTGCAAAAATGGAACAAGCTTGTCTGTAGCAGGCTAGGAATTAGATACAAACCCACTTGTACTTCTAAATTACTGATGCAACCCTTGCGGGACAGACAGTCAGTGATTCAACAAGTGGACATTATTTCTGCCTATATGCTACCAAAAGCCAAAAAACACCTGGGAACTTTTTGACAGCGCACGTGACTTAGGCAGCAAAAGCGCTGTGCCCTGAAATCAACACCACCACCAGTTAAATCATGTAAGCGTGTAGTTTCCTACAAAACGCTTGAACTCTCAATTTTCACCTACTTGTAGGCTTGTCGCTTCCCTTTAAGTCTCACAATGAATGTACTGGTTCATCTCACAAAGACAATTTATTTTTTACCTTCTATACGATTGCATAATAAGCCAAAGCTAACATGTACTTTTATTTAATTAAACATAATCTACTAGTCACAAAACATAAGACCCCTTTAAAACAATTTGTGTGGTTCTAGCAGCGCGCAGTTGTAGTAATAGGAGTTTCTGCATCACCCCATGCTACTTTCTGACGTGGTATAATTTGATATAATTCTGCTGAAGCCCTCTTGATTTACACTAACGGGTTTTGTGGCTGGCTGATCCATTTAATCTCCAGCTTTCAAAATGAGACACACAAAAATACTTTGCCTGCATTGAACAGCATGTACAGACGTAAAGATAACTCCTTCTTTCCTGCAGCAAATGTCCACCACATGAGCTCTCTATGCAATTAGGTTGCAAAAAATACTGCAACGCTGAGCATACAAAAAGGGGAACACACAGTGAAAACTGGCCACAATTTAAGCTTTCGACAAGGCACCATTACATTTACCATAACACTGTACTCCAGTTTTGCATCTACATTTCTTCAAGGTGAACATAAAATACTAGGGTGTCCAAATACCAAAATCGGAGCTCTTAGCTTCCCAGAGTTGCTCAGATGAGCAATTTGAAGGCTACAGAATTATTTAATCACCATCCACATCTTTGCACAAATGGAGGTTCTGGTAAGAGAGTTTTTCAGCCATACTGGTGACATAAGTTCTAACGTTTGGAAAGTGAAGTTACATGAATTCAATCTGCAAATAAAATGCAAACTTCCTAAATGTGTGAGTTATTAGGGGCTTGGAAGGGTTCTTAGAGAATGTGACAAAAAAAAAAAAAAAAAGAAAAATCCATGCTGTAGAATCACAGAACAACTTACCCTTTGGAGAAAGTTCTTTCTAACCCCGATTAGTTACTGTCTGGTTCGTGTCTTGAAGGATGACAGCTTATAAAAGAAACCTGCTTCCACACACTGCACATCATGCTGGAAGGGCTTTGGATTAATTTAGTTTTATGCCAACTGTTGTGGAAACTTCTAGCAGTATCCTAGCAGCTCCAGGGAAAGTTATTTTGACACATTTGTGCATATGGTATATAACAGAAAAGTGCTTCAGGAACAACTTCTGCATGCAGAAAGTGCAACACCAAATCCCTTGAACTGCTCGCTTGCCTTTAAAAGATAAGGGCATCATCGTAACCAAGAGTTATTTCCAACACCATTAGACTGTCTTGCATATAGGGGCTTTCAACCCCATTTGAATTGCCTTGTTACACTAATTGGAATTAACACCGCAAGCTGCCACAATAAGGGCGCGTTGAGACGAGCCAAAGATGCAGCCCAGACGTGTCTCCTTCAACCTGCACCAAGCAACATGCATGCTTCAGGCTGACATGGCTGCTACGGGAGAGGTACCGATTCTGCACCGCCTGTGTCAGGAGGGAGGTGTCAGGATGACAACCCAACCCAGGTGAAATCACAGGAAGCCGACACCTTGCAATGGAGGCTGTGGAGCTGTGCTGCAAGGAGGACTTCATGCATTTCTCCACTAAAAGCCTTAGCAAAATAGAAATTTTATGGTTTTTTTTTTTTTTTTCCATTCTTTTTCTGTAAGAAAATACTTTAGAATGTATGCCTTTCCTCTGATCAAGAAGTCTCAGAGTATTCTAGCTGAATGACTGTTGTTTACTCCTTAACTTTTAACTGAGAGGTATGGCCCTGAAATATAATCAATGCTACTTCTGAAACTCTACAATTTTAATTACCATTTCCAGACACCTTCTATCACATGTTTTATATGCAATCGATGCTGACCTCATAAAAGGAAAGCACTCTCACATTTTGGAATACAGGAAGTTTGCTCTTTAAGAAGAAAACAATCAATTACTGATCATCTAACCACCTCTGTCTGCGTATCTATCACTCTTCTGTTACTGCACATCAGACAAATGATTACGTCCCGAGAAAGCAGAAATGCTGTAAAATTCTTCCAATATATTTAGTACAACAATTTATTTAAGGTTCTTAATTATGGTTATAAATGTGGGGCTGTTTTAAACCTACTCAAAGCATTGTTCCTTATAAAGCAGCTAAGGGAAAATAAAAATTAAATCTCAAAACACCAAAATTTGATCAATACGGTTTGACACTGCTTCTTTCTAAATCATTATTAATATGCTGAGATGTGAATGCATGTTGACACATCATGATAGCATTGTGTAAGACTTGTCACATACTGGAGGAAAACTGTTTGTGTATGTACTCTGGTTTTAATATGTTGTAGCAAATCACGCCCTGAGTAGGTTGTCATTCCCAGATTTTGGCTTGGGTGTTTCTTTTTACTTGGTCAGGGATGGGGGTCGACCTGTAATGTTTTCAAAAGAGACACAAAAAAGTTTCAGCTACGTAAGAGAATTACTGGCTTTAAACAGGCAATGCCTTATTAGGACACATTTAAAATCATTAAGACGGGCAGTAGGTAGGCAGTTAGGTAAGCTGCTATGTCAGGTAAGCAGAGCTCAACCAACCTCTTGCTGAAATCAAGAACATTTACACTGGCCACTCAGAAAGGATGTTAACTAATAAGTGTGTATTTGGGGCTAAAGACTAGAAAATCGTAAGGCTACACTCAAATTATTCTTACTTCTTCTCCAAAGGACCTAAAAACATACAGGACTGACTCATATGCACGTATGTCTCTGATGGCAAGCCAAAGAATACCAATCTTTTATTTACACGCAAACCTGAGATTTACACACATATGGGTAGCTACATTTGGAAAACAGACAAGATGTGTACATATATACATACTACAGAACACTGCACTGAGCACAGAAGTTGCACAAATCTTGTTGCTTAAAATTAGATCCAGGAAGTCAGTGTATTCTTGGAAACAAGAACTACAGCATAGAATAAGCTGACATGCAATTCAGGATTACAAAAGATGGGAGAGAACGCTCTGCTTATGCTAAAATCTTTTGACAAAGATTTTTGTCAAACAAAAGACTTTTCTACAGTCAGTGAATCTTCAGGAATTTAAGTTACTTCCATCTTCACAATCGATGCTGTAAATACAGCCACCGACATCCCCACAGCTGAATGGTTTAGCAATTCCAGAACATCTGTCTGAGTGTCAACAATACTGGCAAAAGTAATCACTTCTGCTGAAGTTATTCTGCATGGCACCTTGAGCTTTTACTAAACTTTATTTGCTCATCTCAAAGAAAACCTGTCATTAAAGGCAGGTCAGTAGTAAAGCTGCAAAGTTAGAAAAGTACCGTACTATGTCCAAGCTGCTGGTCCTCCCAAGTTACGTTTCTTGCACCATGCCAGTCAATGTGACATCAGTATAAAGCAACACAACTGTAAGAAGGCAACACCATGAATCTGAAAGGGGATTTGCATGCAAATTTCGATGATCACAGATGGCACTAGGCATTAAGGCTAAAGAAAAGCTGAATGCAGAAATTGCTGATATGAATGCTGAAAAGATTCAAGACTTGTAACCAAAAAAAAGAGCTTTAAAACTTTTGTTTTATCTACTGAGCATTCACCTAGGGTACAAGGCATAATCTCCTTCCTCAACTCTATGGATGGCAAGTCCTACCTTGAAGGACAACTTTTAAAAGAGCACAGCATTCTCCTATTATTATTTGCCAGTTACTCAAGCAATGCTTTTAAATGAGTGCTTCCATTTGTAAGGCTCCTACAAACATCAGAAATCTGGCATCCTCTTACCAGCTGGATCTTATTATCCACAACTTCTGGGACCTGAAGGCTGTAAACATCTGTGTGGATCCATAAAGCATGTTTCGTAATGAATACTTCAATGTCTTTGGAGCTCAAATGGCGCCCACCTGTGTGTGAAGTCCCATCATTCCCTGTCCCTAGGATATCTGGTATAGTCCAACCAAAGCAGGAGGAAAAGTAATTTCCCTTCATAGGAGAAAAAGAAAGAAGAAAAAGGAAAGAGATACGAGCAAGCTTCCTCCTTTGAAGGAAGTTTAAGAGTGAAGGAGAAGACAGCAGTGGTGTCTTGGGCTGCCTGGTCAGCAGACAGTCACCAGCTCCTACTAGACAAGAAGCTGAGCAGTCCTGTCAGCACAGCAGCCTGTCCCAGCTGTGCAGTAATATTCCACTCTTTACTTTCTCCTCTTGCTAGAGCAGTGAACCTTGCATGTTAATCCCTAGAATCCTCCTTATTTAATAAATGCATTAAAGCTTATTGATTTTTAGTGACTATGAAAGGTCAAGTCAAAACAAAGCAGGAACATTTTGTAATGCACAAGGCTGTAAAGGGAAAAAGGAAAAATCCTAATGAGAGTAAGAAGTTACTGTGCAGATTGAAGGGAAACCTCAGCCAGTCAAGTTCATATCTCAGTTGCATGGATGTAAGCAGAGAGTAATTCCACTTGGGCCAAAACTTCAAGCAATACTTCCTGTGGCCTTATCCTGAATTTATATTTGCATACTCATGAGGCAAATTTTAATCTCAAAACCTCAGAGATTATTAGTATTTGTTTATAGGCCAAAACAGGCTTCTCTAATCTTTCAGTATGACCTCCTGTTGAATGTAAGAAGGCAGGCGAAACCTTCACCAGCCATCTCACAGGGTAGAGGGGGATGAGAACCAATGCCCTTCCACACACTTGGGGTATACCAAGTCAAAAAACCACGCTAGAGATAATTCTTTTTAAATATCTGTGATCTGAAATTCTTCATGCAAGGTAATTTTCTGAACAGTCAAATTTCTTTCTCAAACTTTTCCATCCCACCCAAATCTATCCACAATGAAAAATGATGCTGTGATTAGAGGCATGCTTAATTACTGTTCAGCAATAAAAGTTTATGAATCAACATTTTATCCTAGCCTGTGTATCGTCTTATTTGTTTTTATATATTCATAAATATGCAAAGCCATTAAGATGATTATTAATTGCAGCAGAATACAATTAGGTGGCTTTCAGCAACAGCAGTCTTTGAAACTGTAATGTGTATTCACTGTTTTTCCAGCGCCTGTCTTCAATTATTTAGCTTTAGCAGGATCTCTTTATCATGATATAATTAATGTTCTACTTAAATAGCATTGCTGCCAAAAAAAAAAAAAAAAAAAAAAAAAAAAAAAAAAAAAAAAAAAAAAAAAAAAAAAAAAAAAAAAAAAAAACAACAAAAAACAAAGGACACTGATCTATTACTAAATTAAGCTCAGCCATGTAGGGAGATGTGTCATGTTATAAAACCTTCACAAAGCTGATTACTGTACATCCTTACTCCCAGTACTAGCAGTCACGTACTCTTTTTGGACACAAAGTTATCATCTTTTCCTTCACCCAAATAATTAATCTTTTCATAGGCCTTTTACACCACTGATACTTAATTTCCAAAGTAATACATTTTTAAAAGCTCTGGTCCAACCCTCACACACACACACTCAGTGGACACAGTTGATGCTGTGCCTGCAACAGCGAGAGACCGTTTATAAAGTGTTGGACATTGCACACTATAAACCATCAAAAAACAAGTTAGCAGTCTGCCCTTTCAGGCGTTACTCCTCCAGAAGGGAAAACACTTTTCGAAGGTCAGCAGCCTGGCCTCGCTGGTTGTTTACTGCACTGACTTCCCTCGCAGCCACTTATGGGACGGTTTAAACATCTCGCTTCAGTAAGCAGTGGCAGTCTTCATAACGGGCAGGATATTGCTACAGCTAGCAAAAACTGACATTCTCTTTTAGCCTAAGTGGTAGATTTTACCTTTAAAATGATCATTGTCTTTTGATGGCATGCCCTTAAATCATTTTAGTCTAACCTGACCTTACTCCCGTACTGTGCTCTTCTCTACCACACGCTACCGCAGGTGTCGGTGCCCACTCTTCCCTCACAAGCCGATTACAAGAACTGCAGTATCAATTTATAAATATTTTGTCCAGCTATATTGTTATCCTCTTTATTCAACTTGCTAACAGAGAGGCAACTCAAGGCAACGAAGAAAGCAAAAACATAGTTATAGGGCAGCACTGAGGCTGCTGAAGTGAACGCTAAACAAGTCAGCACGCAGAAGGTGATGGCTCCAAGGCGGTGACCGTAAGCAACGCAGGCGCCAGCCGTGCATCGAACCGGCAGCCGCAGTGATGCCCGCGCTGTTAGCGTGCGCCATTCAGCCAAAGTGACTGTGTGGGAGACGTGAAATGGGGCAAGCGCTCCTAGAAACCTCCCCAGGTCTCTCTTGGGATGTGGTGTGGCTTTATTTGTTTCTACTTTGATAACAGTAAAGCAAACTGAAAGCACAACTGGGCAGTGGTAAGCTCTGGACTTCAAAACTGTACAACGTTAGGGGTGGCACTGCTCCCTGCATGCACAACAACTTGTATTTCTTCCAGAATTCCGACTTTTCTTCAGCCTCAACCGCATACAAAATCCAGGCAGCTAACCTACCGCTGGGTTTCCCTTTGTGAAAAATTGAGATATTCCTCATCTGCCTCTGGTTTAGGACAAATACCTGCTCCACAGAAACTACCCTTCAGAAGGGAGAAAAGGACTCAATGTCGGCCAAAGCCCAAAGCAAGATTTGAGCTGGGACAAGCTGTGGCTGCAGAGGCCCGGGTGGGATGTGTAGGTCTGGCAACGGCCTCTCTGCAACACAGAGAAGGGCTTCCAGAGGAGTGGCTTGCAGGCTATTTTTTTTTTTTTGTTATTGGGGTTTTTTTTTTTTTGAGGGGTTTGTTGGTTGGTTTTGGTTTGTTGTTGTGGTTTTTGGTTGGGTTTTTTGTTTGTTTGTTTGTTGTTTGGGGGGTTTTTTTTGTACAGAGGCCTGGGAGGGAACCTCAATTTCTATCCATCTGCAGAGGCCAGTGCCAACTACTACGCACATCTTCATGCATGGCCCTCACCCCCCTGCCAGAGGGGGCTCCTTGCTCCTGCAGACCTGTGAAAAATGTCTGAGAGCAAGAAGGAAGAACCTCTCATGCTCCTTGACAATGAACAAGAGCTAAAAATTACCCTCAAAGTTACCCCTTTGCAATAAGAATGCAGGCTGTGATAAACAGAACACTGCAGTGGCGTATCTGGTACCCCTGCTAGCTAGGCACACCTCAGAATTGCTTAAAACACCCTCATTTTCTGTTTTGTGGGTTTTTTTCTTGACCTGCCCTCACAGCAAGCACATACGACAACAAGGATAAATTAAATTTTTAAAAAACCTCTCAAAGGCATTCTAGGAAAGAAGAAAAAAATTGTAATTACAAACACGCATGCCAGCTACACATAATCTATTTCTAGAAGATACTCAGTGCTATGGAAGAGGAGAAGGTGTGAGGTGACAGAATGACGTCGATGCTCTGTTCACATCTGTAAAAGGCTGGGAGAACTGCTGGAGTAGACACCAGTGCTGGCAAGTTGACCTCCTTCCTTTGATCTCTAACCACTGATTTACAGTGCACACAGCAAGGGTGCAGCATCCACCACGCTGTCCTCCCTCCGTGCAACCCCCACGACGAGGACAGCCCAACTAAGCGACGGATGCTATCTACTGCTAGAGAAGGCAGATGTTCTGCTGTGCAAACCTCCTTCCACCAGCGCTTTTCATAGATCCACCAGCATCCAGATCCTGCTTCTTTCCAGCCAATATATTAGCAAGTTGGATTTGATCCAGCCAAAATGTGTGAGATGAACAAAAGCAGCGATTAGCTAACAGGAGATAAGTGTATTAGCAGATAGCATCACTACTGGAACAGCTATTTTTTTGCTGCGTAATGCCAAGATATCAGATTTACTTCCCAATTTTATTTATAACTTCAAAATTAATACAACAGTTAACTACAAAATTGACAAGTATGTTTTACCTAGCAGTCCAGATGTTAATAAAAAATTATAAACTTAACACCAAACTCTCAAAATACTTTGAGAAATAAGGATCTGTTAGATAAGAGGCTAATATTGCTAAAACTTTTCAACATTTGCATATGAAAATATAACACATTAGGAAAGAATTAAGCTGCAAATGTATGCTTTAATTAAATCCTAGTGACATAATTTTTGCTGAATCAATTTGGAAAATCAGAAAGATTAAAGCTGAGATCCATTAGTAAGATGGCAAGTGAATATAAACATAATTTCTACAATTTCTGCTGATTCAATTTTAAAAACCTACAAGATTAAAACTAAGACCTACTTGTAAGGTGGCGAGTGAATACAAACTTATTACTCTTTAATATGAAAATAATCAACAAGAAATCACATTAAAGCTGCTTTTCACATTCATCAGGTTATTCAGTAAAGAAGCCAACAGAATTAAATCCCTCCTGATAGGATAATAGGAAACATTATTTTCCAGATCACAAAAACCTGCCTTACAAGATACCAGTCAAAAGCCAAAATCAAACTCACATTGCAAATCAACAAAGTATTATTAAATTAGACCCAGCTATGGAAGAAGGGACTCTGTCCTGTACACGGGCTCCTCTGTATCTCGCAGGTCTAGATTCTTCTGGGAAATCAGCCAGACTGATTACCGTTATAAGAAATCTTTTCTTTGGCTCTTCAAACCACTGATGTCAGCTCCTTCCAATTTTAAAAGAAAGCTTGTTAGATTACAAATAAGAGCACTAGCTGAAAGATTGCAGCAAAGTAGGAATAAAGAACAGGAGAAATAAAGCTTCTATTACTCCAGTAGGAATCCACACAAAAATCTTCACTGAGGCAACTGAGTATCTCAAGATACAGATGAAGAGTAAGTTGGGTACCTTTCTTTGCGGTCATCAGCAGGGAATGGGCCACTGAGGCATCGAGTTCAGTTCCCCCCCGCCCACCAACCACAGCCAACGGTACCATGAGCCCTAATCCAGAACCAAAAACCCCACGCAACTTTGGCTTCCCCTTTGCCTCGCCACAGAGCAAAATCCCGAGTATTATGGATGTGGAGAGCCTAAACGTCCAGACACAGCTCACCTCGAAAACATACGCCACCCAACAGCTAAGATAAATTAAGGAACATCATCCCGACCCCTTCTGGCAAACAGACGAGCAGCTTCTTCAGCCCATAGACCAGCAACCCACCAGTGGAGCCCAAAGACTTCAACAGAACCTGAGCGACCTTCCTAGCGCAGAGGGACACGTCTGCTTGCTCCGGACTGCAGCAGCAGTTTGCGATGAGAGTGTATTCTGCAGTTTCCAAAGTGTCTGAAACTTCTCTCGTTTCCCGCCCTCCAGCCCAAGACTGGGGATTTTATTTTTCTGTGATTCCAACAGCACGGAATTAGACACAGGTTCTGGCTGGCAGCCTTGACTGACCTTTTTAAAGGCCTGAAACAGATTTAAACTCAGAGTCCCTGGCAAAGGAAGCCTGGCACACTTCTTTCACGCCGCCAAACAGGGTTCAGTCCCAGCGACACTCCCCCACAGACCAGACAGGATGAAAAGGGCACGTCTCTTAAAATATGGCTCTGACTTTGAAATCCAGATGACAGGGCTTCTGGACATACGGTATTTGACAGCTCTGTAACACAGCAGCTCTGGTCACCCCTTGAAAAATTAATCAAAGTTTCCATAAAGACATGCTTTTCCAATTCTGCCTTCACAACTTTGCTGAAGGGGTGTGTGGGTTCCAGCCACCAGACCCTTTACATGGAGCAGACAGATTGAAGCAGACGTGGCAACTCTTGCAGCCTGGAGCCACCAATATGAATTTCCCTCTCTTCTTCAGGATTTTTTTTTTTTTTTTTTTAAACTGCACAATTAAAGAGTGTCAAATTCACCCATGGAGCAGGGAGCACTCAGAACATATAGTTGAGCGCTTACGTAGGATAATTAGCTACAGAAGTCAGCTCCTCAGAAGAATAACACAATGGGGTAAGTCAACTTTTTTTAAAAGTCAGGAGGAAGAGTTAATGATTTCATTATTTAAATATTATTACCCAAGTTAAACTTGAAAATCCTGCAAATATGTTGCCCCGTGTATCCCAGTTGAGTAGTGCCCAGTACCAGGTTCACATAGCAGTACTGTGCCCATCGGACCCCCACATGGCACTGCATCTCTGCTCCACTCCTGCAAATGCACGTTCATTTACTGATCAGATACTCAGCGGAACATAAAACATTTAGGTGAATCACTATATTGTGCAGCCCTGGGCAAAACACCCCCAGGGATTCCTCATCTTCCAACTGTCAGTTTAAACCATGGACAAAGAGGGCAAATGACAACAAGATGAAGAAGGTCAACAGCTTCAAACTGGACAGTTGTTGAAATGAGTGTGACATCCTGAGTATGATGTTCCTCCCCAAGCACAGATGGCAGGATGGGGCCATCACCACGGCTGGGATTGCTCCAAGCACCTTCCTCTCCACAACACTGATTGCAGCGATTAGGAATTAATACAGCTATTTCACAGGCCAAGGCATCCCGGAGCTGAAAGGAGGATGTTTATTTACCTCGAGCCTGACGCCTTGCTTTTATTGTGCAATCTTCCACTTTACTAACCCAAATCGAGAGGCGGGGAAGCCCTAAAGCTAACCTATAAGGAAAGCACTTAAAAACCATTACACACCACTAACAGAAAAAATTTAATTTCATTTCAGGAAGAGATGAAAAGAGGCAAATACAACTGGAAACTGCTGTTTCATACCCGTTTGTGGAACATTTAGCTTGTCAGGGAGAGAAGACTGTGCAGCTGTGTAGGGTACTCAATTGTTCCTATGATACCTGAGTACAACCCCATCACTTGCAGGATCGTACTGTTTTGTTTATCTTTTAATTTACTGTGGTTTTTAAACACTCTTAAATCATCATATGTCATCACTTCAGAGCACAAACCTTAGTTCCGTTATACCTTAGAGCAATGCCACGTGCAGACTGTAGACATCCATCTGGCATCTCATGTGCTTCCCATCATAAGTAAGGTTATCAGAGCACCCATAACTCAAGGTTTAGGAACACAGTCTCTGTCCTGGGCAACTCCTCCTCTCATCATCTGCTCCTATCCACATTTATCTTACTTCAACAAGGCAAAACCAGTTCCTGTATGGGTGGAAGCACAGAGCATGACATTGGTACCTAACAGCTCCTCTAGCTCATTTTGTCGAACTTGAAATTTCAAATCCACAAAACAGATCTAAGTTTTGAGTAAGTTTTGCTTTCAGAAAGTTTGGAAGTGAGTAGGATCCATTTAAAAAAAAAAAAAAAAAAAAAAAAAAAAAAAAGAAAAAAG
>WHYT01017835.1:525781-538313 GCA_009806455.1 Tetrax tetrax
ACACGGAATATTTTCTATAAGCCAAATGCAAGGGTTTTTGAGTTTGGTTTGGTTTTGTTGTTGTGGTGCATTTCTTCTGGTTGTTTTGTTGTTTTTTTTTTTTTTTTCATTGTGGGTTTATGGGATTTGTACTTGAGCTCCTTCTAAGTACTTGAGCTCATAAATACTACTGAAAATATTGACAACCTCAAAGTTGCTGTACCCCAGAAGTGATGTAATTAACCACCAGAACTCTTCACAATACCATTACAAACTAAATTAGATCATCTCAAACAGAGTTCACAGGCAAAGGAGGCAAATCCAACAAAAGCCAACTCATCCTTTGTAACAGAGGTGTAACTGAGCAGTTGTTTCAACATGAGAATGCTGTTTGTTAATAGATTTAAAGCCTACTGTTTAATTAGGAGACATACTTTCAACTCAAAAACAGAGATACATACGCTGAGAAGCACAAGCAAGAGGCCAGCTAAACACAACTCATTCTACAGAAGAATGGCAAGGATAAAGAAGAGGCAGAAATTCCTATGGAGATGGTATAATTCAGAGAGAGGAACCTTTGCTAATCCTAGGGGACCACTAGCTAGGTATGAGAAACAAGGCAGTGGATAACACATTAGCTTCTGCAAGGACCCTTAGCCCTCATATCAAGCAAGGCTGCACGAAATGTGAAAAGCCATTTGGAACATTGCCTAAAAGCCTCCCATCTTATCACCACTCCAGTCAATGAAATATTTTTCAAGCATCTCCATAATATTTTTCAAGCATCTCAGCAGAAGGTTAGATACAGGTGAAGCGATTACACAATACTGGAAGAGGGTTGCTAATAAATTTTTTTTTTATAATAGGGAAGTTTTCACCAAAATGGGAATTAGGGGGAAGATAGCTACCCTAGAAAGTACTGGGATCTGTAACAGTTTGTCTCCCAACATAGCCTGATTCTGAGAAACAGCTCATTTCAGTGCATGCTAAAAAAGGACATTGTTAAGCATGAGCGTAACCCTTTCAACTACTCTTCCCACTTCTGTGCTGCAGGATCAGTAGATCTGAAGTGTGTGTAAACAACACTTAAGCCTAGAGCCCCTGAGGTAGCATCTGCTATGAGCATGGTGAGAGCTGACAAGGCTTTCTCCTAAACGAACTCACCCAGCAGAACACGTCCTTGAGGAAGGAAGCTCTTCAATAACAAGAGAGAATTTCAAAGTCAAAAGGAACAAAAGATAAAAACAATTGGAGTAGCCTGCAAAGTAACAGTAACCCAGCTAAAGGAAATCATACCAAATCACAGACAGAGGGTCAAAGTAAGTTGTTCTTTCAGGAAGAAAAATCTTGTGTGCTACTTCCTATTACTGGGCTGTTCCATCACAAACAGCAAGGATGAGCAAAAGCAGTCTGGACTCCTCCACTTGATTCCTGCCAGTCGTGCTGATGGGGGCTTGCAAAAAATTCATCCTCCCTAGTAGACTCATTGAAAACTGTTTATTTATTCAAAGAGTAAAGTGCTAGATCAAAGTCAAGAAAAGATCAGGAGCCGGATCTCAGTGTCATGGTTAGCAGAGCACAGAATGGCTGTAACCACAGCAGTGCGGGCATTGAGCAAGACTTCAGAAATCAAAGCACAGCATTTCAAAAGAAACAAATGGGTACAGGAGTCCAATTCCCCTTGAATAATTGCATTTCTAAACCCAGCAATGTTTTTTGCAAATCTTTCATCTCCATCTCTAATATGATAAATTGTACCCAAATCCCCACCCTCTTTGCTAAAGCTGTTATCAATCTTATTTTTTTCTCCAGAAATATATTATCACAGGAAGAAAAATAAAACAGTTGATGCAATTTGTTTAATTAGTTGGAGAGCTTCTTACTGATGTGATATTTTAGACTCTGTGCGAGAGGCTTCTTAAAACTACAGCACTTTGAGCAGGTAGGTATTAGCAAGAATATGGCTTTCGTTAGTAGTCTCCAGTCAGGAAAGCCTGCCCGACTCAAATGATGACTTAGTGTCATGGGAATCATATTTCTTTTCCGCTGTTTTATAGCCACTCATCTCAAACTGACATCGCACAGAGCTCTTCACTGCCGGTGTCAGATGGTATATCAGCATCCAGAGCAGCCTCAGCATCTTCTGGATGAAAAGTTTCTATGATTAACTTTAAAAATGTCAATTGCTCGCCATGTTCAGTATTCAGGCTTGTTCATCAGTTAGTAATAACATTCCTAGCTGAACTGAAAATGTGTTCTGAATAAGTGCTGGGAAGAGGGAAACTTAAACATTTGACAGCAATTTGAGATGAAGCAGACTATACTTTTCATTTCTGAAATGAGGATGCAGTGATTTCAGTAGGCTTCTGCAACAGAAGAAGCAACGAGATTATGGAAGCAGACCTTTTCTTCTAGTTTTTATGACAACTACAATTCTACTTTTCTCAGCTGTGCCCTGCAATTAAAAGGGGAAGATACCAGAAATAGCTGAAGAAGCAAGATACAAGAAAGGAAAAATAAGCTGATTGCAGCTACTCTTCTCTTTGCTGTGTGTGCCGTACACATTTCATTATTAGATTAGAAGCTTCTTCTGCATCATCTCCACAAGCTTTGAAATTGACCCTTAAAGTACGTCACAAAAGTTATTTTTAAACTGTGGTTTGTGTTATAGAGAGAATCTCATTTTTAAAAATGTAATGGAGGAAAAGCATTCATTAGAGGACTATGACAGCTGAGGGGAAAAACTAAAAAAAATACTCATCATATACAGAGGATATAGAAGAGAAAAAAAGCTTGGAATGTGTTCTTGTTCTCTCACCCTGAATATCTCTCTCTTCCTTGACTAGTGTCAAATATGATCAAATTAATTCTACACATACTAAAAATGAGCTCCTCCAAGTCATTCAGCTCTGAAGTCACAGTCTCTCTTCATTTGCACCAAAGTCACACTACCACCTAAATGAAAAGGGGCTGGTTCTACACACTGGAACGGAGGTGGATCTCCTAGCAAGTCAACCAACCCGATTTTTGGATGCATACCAGTGCCTGCAACATGCACTGGTTACAAGGGCAAAAAGAAACTGGTGACAGACCTGTGATCCTTGTGACAGTGGTACCTACAGCCACCGCCCCTTTCCCATGGCCCTCTGATCCATTTTCACTGGTCAGATCGCAGCCAGCCGCCCCTTCTCCGGTGGGGATTGCCACCAGGAGACATCTGCTCCCTTTGCACTGCTCAACACCACCGCAGTGTTTCAGTGATCTCAACAACAGCTTAAAATAAGAAAATGGGTATCAAGCCAAACTCAGACGTGATGAAACACCAAGCTTGAAAAAAATCCCTCTGACTGGCAAAGGCAAGCAAACTCACGTCCTGCTCAGATGCTCAAAAAAAGACAGAGAAAAGGAAAAAAGTTCACATGCAAGAGAAAAGACAAGACCAATGTTGAACGGGAAGCAGAGATTTCTCCCACGCACAAGCAAATAAACTCCTCATGCATTATTCACAGGCTGTGCAGCTGGGGACTGGTACACCTCTTCTAGCAAGGAAAAAAAACCATTCAACATCCTCATAGCTTCAAAACTGCAGAATTACCCCAGGGAAAAGATTCTAGGAAGAGGCTGTGGTGTGAGGCAAGTTTACAAGTCAAGCAGCGTGAAAGGGTTTGTGTTTGGTTTTTTTTTTAATTGTAGAGGCTGGATACTTATCCAAGGAGATGTTAAACTGAACTGGTCCAAGTTTGAGCATTGTGCTCAGTATCTATAATAAGCAGAAAAGACAATAAGCAATTCTTAGCACAAGTTACCACAGTCATATTTAAAAGAAAGCACATTCACAGTTCAAGCAAATGTAGCATTATTCCATTTCTCAGTACTGTCCTGATAAAAATTAAAAGGGGAAGACAATAAAATTCACCTTTGCAGGACTCTTAGTACCACTTATTAATCTCTGCTCCCTGCCCTGTCCCCAGTTCCCCCTTCTCTGCAGTTTCTCCACGCACAACCCAAGCAACACAAACAAGAACCTGTGAGGGTGAGGAGAAAGCCCTGAGCCAGAGCTCTGGCAGAAATCCAAGCTGGAAGAGACACCAGCTACACACAACACCAAGTGAAGACAGACAACTTTTCCCCAAAGTGATATTTTCATTCAGAAAGGAACCTTCACTAATCTTGGGAAGGGTTTATTATTATCTGTGTAGCAAATGGGACTGCAGCTGGTCTACATAAAGCATTCGTTTCCTACAGGGCATTCCAGACGTTAAATGATGAAGGACCAGACCTAAACCAGAAGTCTGTTGGAACTCTGCTCTTAGCTTTAATTTGATTTAAACGTGCCAAAAGGCAGGGAATGAAAGTGCAGCAATAGTAAAGAGACCTCAGTGGAGCGCGCAGCATGGGAGGGATCCCCTCGTGCTGGGATCTGCACGGGGAATCTACATCTACGCCAGCCATAGGTAAACGTGACCAGCGATAATTTTCCAGTGCAAAGGTCCTAACCTCTCACAGACTGAGCCATTAAACACAAGGATGACATCCACATGCACTGACTCCTGAAACCCAGTAACTCTGGGCTGATGATAGCTAACATACAGAAGTTGATTATCTTTCCTAAAGATTATCACTCTGCCTTCAGGCAATTCTCCTTCCTTTAGGATGGTGCAGCTCTTCTGTTTGGTATTCCAGTCCACAATCAGATTCCTCCTATTTCTGACCATCCTTTTTAATGATGGCTCAGAACTGCAGCAATCTTGATGAGCATTCAACTCCCTCCTCAAGTGAAGTTGAGGGAAACTTTGCCAGGATTCAGTCCTCTCTGTTCTGGAGGGGACCCAGCCAGGTGTCTCATTCTCATGCACTCTGCTCAGCTCCACTGACCCACGGAGCAAGCTCGCTCGCACAAAATCTTGCGGAAGAATACACCTAGAGAAACAGGTGGGATTTAGAGCTTCACAGAATCATTGTGAATGTGGAAATAGACTTAAGCAGCTGCTCAGAGTCAAGCTTTCAGCTTGGGACACACGCGTCGTGACCAGAATGCCTTTCAGTTAATCACGGACCCGCATCCCTCAGCCAGCCTGCGAGTGCTCTGCACAGAAACACCCGCTAACGCTGTACAGGTCAAGTTCCCCACTGGCAGTCGGTCTTGGCATGCCCAAGGATATTAATCTGGATGACACAGCACACTGAGAGCACATCATCATCCCCTCCTTACTTCTCACTGTGCAGACGCATATGAACTATAATAAAGTGTAAATTATTAAGAAAACAAAACAATTTTAAAAATCTAACAATATGACCCCATTCTTTGATAAATGAACAAATACACAACTCTGCCAATCTGACACATCCAAATATTTTTCTTTAAAACAAAACAAAAAAAAAAATATCTCACAGCTTTCTACTACTTGCATCCGAAACCAGACAGGCAAGCTACAGGAGGATTTGGAGCAGGGACATCATAATTTAGAGACTTTCAGTTCAGGGTAGTCATTAAAATGATAACTCGAAGCCCAAGCTAAGCACCATGGCTCTATCTGCTGTCTCCCGCCAGCAGATCCTCTGCATTGTCTCCTATTTTTATCACCAGAGTACTTAGCTTCATTACTCTGGGAAATGGATGTGATTGATTGGACAGGGATTATTCCTTTCTCTTACTCAGTTGCTAGTTAATTAAACCAAGTTGTTTGATGCCTATTGCAAAGTCAAGGGAAATACGATCTGGTAAGCAAAAATGAAATGTGAAGTCACTAGTCCAACGTCACAGGCTTTCCCGCTGCGCCAATGCCACAGCAAGCACATCTACAGACACAAGGTTTTGGCACGAAGGGCTGTCCAGGCATCGCACCTCAGTCCTGCTCCCACTGTGTGGGCTCCTCAGCTCATCCAACAACAAGAATAGGATCATTACTGAAAAAAAAACTAATCTGAAAAAAATTAAACAAAAGGAACACAGTCAAACACATCAGAATTTGCACTGCAGTTTAACGGATTGAAGAAAACTCTCTAAAATAAATGGCAGATCTTCTCAGCTGGTGAGGATTTAGATCAGCACCAACTCCCAAAAATTGTGTTGTATACCAAGGGAAAACTTGTTATGATTCAGATCATACCAATCCAGATGAATAGGCTCTTGGAAGCAGTAAGACATTAGAGAAAAAATAAAAGGAAACTATAGTTAATAAGGAAATAAGGTTGGAAGGGGAGCTGCTTTAGTGGCTGAGGACTCTAATGCCAAAGACAGCTTCTACATGAGTTAAAACACTGATTCAAATGGAGCTTTAAGAAAAATATCAAAACAACTAGCAAAAACTTAGGTCAAATGGTTTCCACCATTTCAGACTTCTCAACATCATTCCTTATTTCTACCATATTTCCCTTTGCCATTTTGATTTCTCACATCTATTCATGCTGCTTTTAGATGCAGTAACATAACTGCATGGGTTATTTCTCTCAGTTTGCAGCTAATAATCTTTTAGACTCAGGAATGGCACAGCAGAAGCATTTTCTTTTAATTTGAAGAACTCTGATGAGGAATGTTTCCACTTCAAACATTTAACCAGTAATTCGACAACTATCCCATGTTTTCATTTCTGGGGAATCATACACAGAAAGAAAATATCATAACATATAATTTAAGCTGGAGAAATTTTCTGAAATATCAAAAACTGATGGATCCTAAACAGTTAACATTCAAATTACACAAACAATGAGGAGTGCAATGTACTTACTGAAATTAAATGTACCTGCTCTTTGGGTATAAATCCAGCACCAGCTATTCCAAGCTCCCTATATTAAATTTTATTCATGAAGTTCAAACTAAGATTATGCTGATAAAATGCCAGGCTGCATCTGCACTCCCCAGCAACAATACCAATGATAATTCCTGTTGCTCCTTTGCTAAATTCAGTATCCTTATGTTTTATTGCAGCCGCACCAGACCCTTAACCTAGCCAAGTTTGTGCTGCCAGTTGGCATTACAGTCCTTCCAAAAATAAACATACTTGTAGTTCCGCTATCTTGGCTGAAAAATGTCCATTTCTCTTCAGCTTATGATCAGTCTGGATGCTAACACACTGCCGGGTGTCCTAAGTGACCCCAAAGGGTACAGCCAGGCACGGAACAACTGCCACGGCTGGGGTGCCTCCCCCTCCCCTTTCCAAATGCTCTTTTTGGAGATGTTTCTTCATTACACAGGTTTAAACAGATAGTAGATGTGTTTTGGAAGCCATGTTCTAGCTCAACGAGCAATTATGAACCCAACAGCAGAATCACCTGGTCTATATTGTGTAGAAAACACAGGTGCTTGGGTTTAAAAGACATACTCACTTCCTACCTGGTATTTAGGTTTCTGTCTACCCTCTTCTACCTAGAGGGTATGCAATATTGCGCCTTCGGGCACAATGCTACACATCAAATTCTTAAGAGTGCTTAGGATCACGTTTTTTTAAGCCCTGCTACCCCAAACGCTGCCTGATAGCCATCTAAGTCATGTTTCACGACAAAACATCTTTATCTCCTAAGCACTGAGGCAACTTTGGGCAGCAGATAGCGTTCAGTTTTACATACTGCTCATTAAACAGATATAGTCAAATGAGACAGAGTACAGCAGAAAGCACTCCAAATGCACCAACACGTTAAATGAAACATTCATGTTAAATGAAACAAATAACTAAACAAACAGTGTAGAAAAGACGACCAGAAAAGCATGCATGAGCCATCATCAAGTATGTAAAGTGATTAAAATTAGGAGGAAGAAAAGCTGGTCCCCTGTGTGCACCAAGGACAAGACAAGAATGACTAGTTTAATTTTTAGCAACAGATACACAAATTCCCTGATAAAGAAACAGAGGAATGGTCTGGTCTACTTGATCTGGCATTAAGTACAGACAGCTAAGGGTTTTTCTAGCCTGACTCAGTCTTCAACCCACTCAAGAAGAATTTTTTTTAAGCAAACTTTACTTCTCAGAAGTGTTGACCACTCACCCCAAGTTTAATGATGATTATGATGATAATAATAATAGATAAACATTTGTTTTGAACCAACCGTAGGTGCAGTTTACTTCATTTTTTTTAGATGAAAATTAGAAAATATGGCTTGTTATACAAAATAAGTATGGTTTGAAGACAAAATGGATAACCTGCTGGAGGCTTCTCTCAGATTTCTCCAGGCAGTAGAAGTCATCCACCAGCCATCCATATTGCCAAGGACTGGCCCTACGCTAGTGGCTTGCTTTTGAGTGCACAGTAAAACCTCTGTCTGCACACACGACGCCGCGCTGCACGCCCAGACGATGCCCACTCTGACAGATGCCTCTTCAGAGAGACACAACGGGAGGAGCAAACACGCAGCACAGGAAGGGATTTCTTTTTTTCAGGTTTTATGGTATCAGTGTAAATTCTGGAATAACTTTCCACTGCATTTTCTGTCTCCCAGTACACCTAATGCCTCTTCTGCCCTCTCATGTTCCAAGGCTTTTTTGAGATGAGATATATGCTCAATTCTTCTCATCCTCCCACCCCCAGTCTTATTGCCCAGACATCCCTGCTTAAATACGTTCGAATACAAAGAGGTATGAGATGCTAATGTTTATCTTGCATGCAACAAGGAAGGATTTTTTTTGCAGAAAAGATAGCACATGAGATACTGGGCCAGACACTTTTCCAAACCTACTGCTGTTTTGGCTTCAGTCTTATATGAAAGCCATTTAAGGGAGCCTCATTTGAAACAGATAGATACGAGCATAATTATCTGAGAACCATGAAGTTCATGATTTGTTCATCACAGTAATAATTTTGTCCTGAAAGCATGCATAATATCTAGTGTTAATAAAATCCAAGGAACCCAAGTGTGCTGAAACATTTGTCTGGGCTGTTGGATTGCTTTGTGAGCTTTTAATGACCCATATTTCCAAACACAGCTTCTTCAAAGCAGATTACAGAACAGCAAAACCACTTTAATTTGTAGTAGCAGGTAGGTAATATATGATAATATCATAATACTTCAACTAACATATTTTACTTCTCTTATTAAATAAGAAAAAGAAAGCATATTAAGAATGTATATACCCCGTGCATTTGCACCACCTTTCCTCCCTCTGTATCCAGTTTCCCATAGCAGTATCAAGTCCCAAAGAGAAGACCTAGCAACACATTTTGTTGCCATTGTTCTTCCCCAAAACAGACAGTATGTCATTATATGGTTTCAGAATTCGGTCTTAGTGAGACCCTTACATAGTAAAGCACTTCTTTAAGTGAAATGATTTATTGGCAACTTCCAGGGACTCACAACCTAGCACTGAATAGAGGTTTTATCACTGAAATGCAGACAGTAAAAGGAATTACTTAGAAAAAAACTTCCTCTCCCACAATCACATCATACTTTATTTTAAAAAAACAAACAAACAAAAAACTAAAAAAAAAAAAAAAAAAAAAAAAAAAAAAAATCACAAGACTTCTGTTATGTTCTTCAAGCTCTTTTCCGTCAAGACTCACATTTGAGTCAATTATGTCTCTTAATTAACAAGTAATCTTTTGAAATTTAACAAAGGAAAGCAGTACTAAAGGCTATGGATGTTACAAAAAGAAACAAGAATAATGTTGCTGGGTTTTTGCTATGTTGGATGAGACATTAGTGTGCCAGAGGCACAAGTAATGGAAATGTACTTTTATATAAATCTCCTTTCTTTGCTTGGATTATTCTAAAATGACTCCGCCACAGTGTATATTAACCTCGCCATCAACCTCCCTGTAGTCAGCTTTCTTTTTACAGTTTATTAGGAACACCACCACCTTGGAATGATGGTTAATATTATTACACTCTCCCTTTGTTTGTTAAACACCCAGAAAGTTCATACTAGAAATTGCACAAAAACAAGTTCTGGGAGGCAAATCCTCTGTCCTTGCCATCGTGCATTCCAACCTTTGCGCTAGGTGTGATGGATGAGCAGACTTCACCCATTTTCTGCATGGCAACACCTCCGCTCACCTTGGCCAGAGGTTTGCCACCAAACAACAGACAAGCACCTGCCACCTCGAGTCATTTTTTCCTCCTTTCCTCACTGAATTGACTTTAAGCAGATTTTTTTCAGAAGCTGAAGTCCACACTGTGACTGGTTAAGCTACCATAGACCCAGGGTCAGATACAGCACACACTCCATATTTCCTAACAAATATCTATTACTATTCCTTTCTTATTTCACCCATTTGTTCCTGCATTATCAAAAAGCTGTGCTCAACAGTGAGTGAAAATGCAGTTATGCTGCTGCACACGTAAATACTGCCCTTTGTTTAGGCACATTACAGTTACACATTGTAAACAGAAAAGATTCCTTTCTCCCAAAAAAAGTAAGATTGTGTGAATACACAAAAATATTCAAAACCAAGACCTGAAAATCTTGCCCCTTTCTTCTCCAAACAGCATGTTGCATTCCACATTTTTCTTAATTCTTCTTCCCTACAGCACCAATAGCAGTATCCTACTTACTTCACAAGTGTGTAGGGAAAGTTCAGCATTTAGCAGCGGTGACAAAATTGGTTTAGATCCCTGAGGGAAGATGCTGTAGAAGCACATTCAACAGAGTTACAATTCAATCCAGTTTGCTGGAGCTGAATGAAAACAAAGCGCTTCCATCAAAGTTAAAGTGAAAGCCAAGATTATTACTTTTTTTAATATGTGTGTGTATTTCTATGCATAGATACACACACATATACATACGTATACACACACACGTGCACACACATATCTTAAAACTAAGAACTGCATTCTCTCAGGAGAGTGCTGGTCTGTAAGGACAAGGTCAGCACAAGACAAGTTGTTTGAGCTACACAGAAGCATATGCTATATGGAAAAGGACAGTTAAACTTGGCTTGTACTATCATAATTTTTTGTTCCTGGGATACGAATGAAACAAAAATCAAAGCAAATAAATATTTACATTGAGAAAAGAATATCAAATTCAATTGCGCATAATCCTCTGAGTTGCTATAATGAACACACCTAATTTACTTTGACCAAGCAGAAAAAAAATCTGCATTTTTCCCCCTCCAACATAACACACTGGGAAAAAAAAAATGCTGGTAAAGTTAGAGTTCAAAAGAAAACAAAATGCCTCACACAGTACTTTCCTTAAAATAAAGGAAAAAAAAGTCCATGCTGTGTAATTATAGAAAGGTAAACAACTCATTGTAGTGTATGCCGGGTGATTTGTCACGCTGACGAGCTTCCAAAGGAGAAAGCCTGCAACATGTGCTCTCACCTTCTTTATCTCAGACTTTTGCATAATGCAAATGCAGAGTGAGGAGGGCTCGGTTCTTCCATTTGAATTACGCAGCATCTGATATTTTGTCTCGAAGTTTGGTACGCAGTAGGAAAACTCGCTAGTTACACAAAACAAGGCAGAAGAACTGGTTCAGACAAGCAAATTACGTATCTCCTCTTCTCTGAGCCCCAGCATCTCGGAAAAATTGGGTGGATGGATCAAAGAGCCCCAGGCACCGTTGCCAGCAGATCTCCCTGCGCTCCTCAGCCATGGCAGAATTATAAGGGGCAACTTCACACATGGATGAACTGCTCCTGAATAATCTTTCTAATGTAGTAGACACAAATAGGCTTTCCTCCAATACTAGAAAAACATGTCCCACATGTTTGTTTCTTCTGAATAATATTCCCGTGGACAGCCCAGTGACATTTTTGGAGGGGAGTTTTTCTCTAATAGCGGTGCAGGGGTCAGTTAAGTCTTGAGGAAAGATGGGTGGGTGATAAAATAACAAGTATGGAAACTGGTTCCCACAGGAAACTCCCTCACCCATAGGAATGATTCTCGAAGGTGATGTGACTGTTGTGCAGGAACACATTTGCTCTGGCTACATCTGTCAATAGTGTAGGAAAAGCAACACAAATGTCAGCAGTGTCCAGTCCGACACGTTGACGCTGCTGTTGTTAAGTGCAGATGTGCAGCATGAAGAATAAAGCCAGCCTGGGGTTGACTAATTGTCCTACCCCAAAGCAACCCAAGGATGAACACAAGATCTCAAAGTTTGCTGAGCTAGGACCCTTCCAGACTTAAACATTTAACATTTAAACATTTCAACACTTAGTGATGCACATTTCTTTAGTGGCAGATAGAGATAAGCATCTTCACCATTTTTTATGTGTACCAACTAAACATATATTCCCTGGTTTCAGAACAAAATTGCATCAGTCTTTATCCCCTGGATTTCAGCAAAAGATAGAACGGATAAAAAGTAAGAGCAAAGGCCATGAAAGGTTAACCTCTGAGATCAGAGGAAATGGGGCCATAGGGAGCATCTCTGCTCTGTCCCCGAAATCTCAGTACTTTGCACTGAGACTTAGTGTCATATGTACTCAGCAGTACATACAGTGATGCCAAAGTTTTTATTTTAAAATAAATAAAGGCCAGAAAGTACAGATTTCCTCAACTCTCCAGTGGCTTCAATTATGCAGTACTGCATCTACCGTGTAAGCAGTATTTCCAGAGCTTTAGCACTTGACATTTTGAGATAAAATGTCATGAATAGAATTTGTGAATCTCTC
>WHYT01017835.1:570341-675273 GCA_009806455.1 Tetrax tetrax
GATTCTAACATAATGAACTAATTCCAGGAGCTGAGGCTTCGAGATAAAAAAAAAAGTATACCATGTCGCAAAGCTCACAATGCAATATCATTGAATTGGCATTGGCAGCCGTTCACTTGGCTCTGGAAATAATAAAGTGGGAGACTGAAATGACAAACAAACCGGAGATCCAAACCGAAGTACCACCAGGGAATGCAAAGCAGATGGCCAGCTAAAGAAGACGCACCCAAAGAATGGCTATAGTCTTTGCAATAAGATTACTGACAGCCTCCACCATGGTGGCCTCCTTCCTATGAGCTTGCCTGGCATGGTTTGCATCTTGATGTCCTTGTCATGAATTATTATTAAGAGAAGTAAACCAGCTAGAGAGTCCTCTCAATTGCAAACCATTTGTGCACCCTTTCGTGGCAACTAGGGAGATGCAAGAGCATTGGAGAGCCGACGCAGGGGTCAGGAACAACTCTAGATTTCCATGCCATCTTGGCTTACTTTGCCTATCACATTTAGCTATCACAAAGGTAACACTGGTGTGTGCTTTCAGGAAGAATTGATCATTCAGCATGCTTCTATTAAAATGTCTGGTTTGTTTCAATATGCTATAATAATATTATTTTGTCAAGAGAATTTAGCTAAAAGTTGCAAAATTAAGTCTGTGCTAAACAGGAGTCGGCACAATGGAAATTAGATTTTGGGACTGCCCATAAATATGCAAGTGTGAGCATATGAAATCACATGTAACAATTCATTTTCAGAAAGAGGAAAAAATCCTAAATTACATTGTCTTCTGTCATATCCAGTTTGCTCAGCAGAGGAAAACACATGAGTATCAAGTGTGACCATTTGAACTAAGCAGTATGGTAAAACGCCCTGCAGAGCTCCTTCAGGACTGATCCTTTCTGCTTACCCTAATCAATACATTGGTTTATTGGAGAAGAAAACAATTATCGTGGAGCAGGATTCAGACTGCCAACCCCAGCAGATTCTCTGTGCTGTCAAATAGGATTTCTCTTTAGTTCATGTCCATCCTTAGCACTTAGCAAAGCTGCCCTGTCTTCTTGTGCTTCTATGTAATTTTCTTAAATTTTCACTCTTTTTACCAGTCTCAAAATGTAATGTTTACCACTGACTAAAACCTACATGCTCTCTCCTCTGTGGTCATTCACAGGCATCGGGATTTTGAACTTTGGACTCGACAGGAAAAGTTTTTCCGCAAGCACCTGGAGCTAAATCCTACCCACCATATTTGTGGGTGTTACTCCATTACCTGCCAGTTTGAAATAAGCAGGATTTAATCATTTGGGCATGACAGTGAATTACAGCCCCCCATGAATGGATAGAGTACTCCTGTCTCCCTCTCCCAGCCCGTCTGCTCAGAGGCTGGTGCATCACTGGAGCGCAGCCAGGCAGCCACAGAAATGCACTGAGTGGATAAGGTCTTTCCTTCCCTATCAGGCAATAAAGATAATTACACAGGCCAGCATATAGTAATTTGGGTTCAGTCCTTTTCCCACTCAAATTAACATTGGTTTTGCCATTGACGCTGATGTTAGCAGAAGCTGGCCCAACATCAGGGAGCTAAAATTAGATTGCTTCTGCCATTGGCTGGTCCCCTCCATTTCCCCCGTACTGACCGAGGGAGTTACTGGCCCAGCTGGGAATTGGTACTAATTCCAGGAACAGCCCAGTACCAAGGATCACTGCTGATGGGCTCCCAGCACCTACTGCAGGACCTCAGGCAGCAGGACCCCCGCGATGGCCACAGTTGCACCATCTCTATCCCCACAGCAGCGCAGCTGGGCCCCAGGTGCGCTCACGCCTCGGGAACTCATTTGCCAAAACCAGCCCTAAACAAGGGTGGAGAAGGAGGCAACGCTTGGAAAATCCTTATCCAGCGAGGCTGGGAGTCAGGGGACAGCAGTTTCCCAGGATGGTGCGCACATGTGCTCACGCGGTTGTGCTCACACACCGCTGTCCCCAGCGATGCCCGGTGCAGGGCTGTCAGATTTTTACCCTCTTTCCACAAAGCAGAAGTCGCTTGTCATCACTATCGGCGATGCCACTCGAAAAATCAGAGGAAATCCATCACAGCCCGTGAGGTTATTCTGGTGTAACGAGCAGCCCTTGTAGCTCATTTTTCAGAAGTGAGACTCAGCCCTTACGTCTCCATTTCTGCGCTGCACAAAGCCACGGAGGTGGTGGCTCGACACAAGGCTCGCGGGGCTTTTCTGCAGTCCAGCAACACGCTACCTCCCTGCATACGTGCAGATGTGGGTGCATGTGGATACACACACACATACACATATATATAATTATCCTCTACAGTTTTTTTTCCTCCGAAACAGTATTTTTTCTTTTAGGCAGTAGTCTGCATATCAGTATCTGAGTATATATACACAGACATTTACCAGCAAGGCTGAAAAGTCCCCTCAGCCACACTTCCGTGGGGCGCAGGTAGCACCCTGGTTTGCACATATCTCAGAAATACAAACTGTTCCTCACTTTTCATATTCTGCTGCTACAGTAACTTCGCAGACAACTTTGCTTACTGGACTGATATCGTGGTGGGTGTAACTACCAGCAATAGCTTGCCTGCTACTCGGAGCAGAGTCACCTGCTGTGATTGCTCATATGCTGTTCAGATTTTCTAACAGCTGAGAGAGGAAAAAAAAAAGAGAGAAGAAAAAAAGGCAACTATATCTAAATAAGACACATTCCTCTGTTGTCTCTGCCTCAGCTGCAAAGGCTGTTACACTGATTTCCTTTAACTGGTCAGTCCCCACCCTGTTTCCACAAACACAGAGAGCAACTGTTTATAATTACAAACTCCCAGCCCTGCGCCAGATAACATTTGCTGATCAACTGCCAAGGCAAGCTTCACACAGAAGAAAAAAAAAAAAAAAAAAAAAAAAAAAAAGGAATTGCAGATGAAACAGATCAGCTCTGATTCTTACCTTCAGAAGCAGACTTCGTTCAAAGCCCACAAATACTTTTACTTCACTGGAAATCTCTGAACTATTTTTAGTGTCCCTCAGGAATGCCATATAGGGAGAGCAGGAGCAGCCCCCTCCTGTCATTGCTGATCTGCCTAACGTAACAGCAGGACACCTGCTGCTGGTGAGTCATGTTTTGTGTGAAGGGAACGGTATATATATAGGCAAAACGTAAAGACAAGTGCTTATTTCCCTCCATGTGTTGTGTGTGTCTTCCTGTTACTCTAAGCAAATCAAATCAGTGCAAAGAAGACAGAAGAGAAATACACAGGAAAGCTCATGTTCTGTTCAGACCAGAAGCTCTAAGAGACGTATAGCAGAGGTGTGCTTGTTTATATTTGTGGCATGCACACCTACGTGTATACATATATCTGCACTTTTACACATACAAAGAGTGATTGTGTTTTTGCAAGCTCCCACTCTGGTATGTGCACACTAGTGTTTTCACTGAAAACATGAATGGAAAGTCAATTATTATAAATCTAAAGCTCCATCTTGAGCCTGTCTTTCCTACTCACACACAGTAAGAAGGAATAAGCATAGAAAAGGGGCGTATCATGGGGAAACTCAGGTTTATAACCTGCCAGCATGGAGAAGAGAAACCTATGACATGTTCCCCATATAAGCTCCCAGCTATGAGGCAGAAGTAGCTTAGTGGTTGTACAGTGGCTGTTAAACATCAGCTGTATTCCTCTTTTGTTTGCTTCTCAGCCATTACTTGCAGTGACAAAGATGTACACAGAACAGGGCTTTGGTCTGTGCTAGGAGCCTGATGTAGCTCTCTCCTCCAAGCCATGCATTTCATCGTTACAGGCTGCACTTCTGAATTTCTGTGAGCTGCAGTAAAGAGCTGCTAGGTTTGGCTATGTGATCTCTGGAAGCTCTCTCTTATACGCCTTTCCTGTGTCTCTTACTTTTTTATTTTATTTTTCCAAAATGTGAAATTCTGGCTATTTCTGGTTTTGAAGAAAGGCATTGTCCTGATCTGCCTTGGGCAATGTTGTGTACTTCCACTGTGATGGATACTGGTACTCATCCTTCTTAACCTTAGCTCACCCTACTGTCCTTAAATTCTACAGCTTAATCACTCTTATTAAGGACAATGGTTAAATGTCCACTAAGACCAGTGGAAATAGGACAAATGCTTAACAGGAGATGCTAGAACATCTCACCATAACCTTAACAGTCATGGCCAGAGTCAGCATTAGGCATTGCAGCACAAAAGCCAAACCCTGACTGACAGAACCACATAAACCTGTACCTTCCTCTCATAGAAAAACACCTAAAGTATTCAACGGATAGTGAAAAACTTCCTGTAAGTTTATAAAACCATCATATCAAATGTATTGCAGGAGAAGAATTTTAAAATCAATATAAAGAAGATACCTCTGTTCCCAGAGAACTCTGTAGATTTTCAAATACATTTCTTTAGAGCCTTGCTTCCCCCTGCCATCTCCTTTTCCTGTTAAACTAGATGACAGATGGTAGAAACTAAGAAACTCTCCCAGCTGCCTGCTTCCCCTTCTCCAGGAGGAGCTGGACTAGGCAGCAGTGAATGGCCAGTTTTTGAGCAGCTTATGGACATATGCTGCATAAAACCCTTCAAAAGAAGAATGAAGGTCCTAGAAAATTGTACTTATATATGTTCCAGGCTCTCTGAGCAAAGTTCAGAAATGTATTTCAGGCTCAGTAATTTAAAATAACCCCTGGCAAATCAACATCTTAGCACTTAGCATGACCATCTGCCAAGTCCTGAATGTATCAGGGGAAGGAAAGGATTGCAACATGCCCCAAATATCAACCCTGGGTCTTCTCCAGCAAATAAAGGTGTAGAAAAAGGAAGCCATGGGTCCTTTCCCTTCTACATGCAGCTGTTTCTCCAGCTTCTGCTGTAGCAGAAGCAGCAGGATTTCAGGCAGACAGACCCTGAAGCGTTCACAGTTTTCATACAGAGCAGAGTGACCTCCACAGTCTGCGGTCCTCTATTCCCCTCTAGTGACCAGCGCACACAGAGGGCATTGGATCGGCTGCAGCTGAGCTTCTGCCTTTCTTAAGCACCAGCAGTAGAAGCTCTGGCTTTAAGAGCCCTGTGGTCCTCTCCAGTGCCAAAAACCCATCCAACACCCCCTCCTCCTCACACCCGCTGTCGCCTCAGAAGGGCAGAAGTAACCAGTTATAACACGGAGGATTACAGACCGAGCGCGAGGGTCGGTTCTCCCCTGCCATTCCCCCGACTATTGCCTGACTGTGCCATTAAAATATTAACTAACATAGTCCCTTTGTATGTCTGCTAAACAAAAAAAAGTGGAAGCAGAAGGAAAAAAAAACAACCTCGACACGTCTGCCTTGAATCCCAATTAGAAAAGAATTGTTTGCCTTAATTCTAAATGTATTTAGAATATGGAGCGTATATTTCCAAAGGATGTTTTGTATTTACAGTGTATCTGTCTGGTTATACTGCTGCAATCTTATTGTTTTCCTGCTGAGAATTATAGCGGTGAAGTTACTCTGGGTACGATTACAGCTAATTATAGTTTCGCTTTGGAATTTAAAGGCTCCCCTGCAACACTCCCTCCTTCCCACTTAGAGGCACTGGCCTCGGCGCGTGTTGTGACTGCTGCCCGTAATCGTAGTAACTGCAGTCCGTGGGGTCACTGCCAGCTACGTGCCACACGGATACCTTTGAGGTTTAGTTGCTAGAAATGGATGAGTCATAACAGTAACGGAATGAGGGGAAATCTATAAAGAATACCTTACGCTGAGGCCGGAGCTGAGGCAATCTAAGCCCAGACTTTGCTAGGTCTGCGCCTGGGAGGAGCTCGACTTCAAGGAGGCAACAAGGCTTTGGGAGCGAGAGCGCTACATGCAGGATTTTGGACAAAGAGCAGTTATGTTCAGGGTGGTTAACAGCTGAAGAGTGGGGAGATGTTCGCTCCTGTGCACAAGGTGACTGCTTTAACCTCGGGAACAGAGCCCAAGTATGGCACGAGTGAGACGGACATGACTGGGCTGAGCCGTGGTGAATTCATCCACTGCTCCCTAACGGGAAACAGTTCTTGACATTTTTCATAACTGTAGTTATTCCTTTTGCCTCTAAATCTTTAAAGCTTGATGCTGGAATCAGGTTTGCATCATAAATATCTTCCTTCTATCATAGCTTTGCCTGTCACTGCTGATACTTCCGAGCAGAGAGCTGAGCACCAGCCGTGCCGGAGCAGCCCAAGACATCTTTGACGTTAGCTCAGGACAAACTGTGTTGATAGCAGTGAAGCGGCTCAGGCAGCTGAAGAAACCCTGCCAAGCCTCCACGGCCGGACGGGGCAGAGTGCTGCTGGCAGCCCCGAAACTCACCCTGCCCCAGATGGTGCAGCTACGGGAACAAATGTACTCCATGGCTGAGCGGCACCATGTGTTTAAAAACAAAATGTCAATGAGCTTTCCAGATTAAAACATTAAAAATGTATGAGCAACAACTGTCGCACACGAGGAAGCTAATAATACTGGTAGAGTTTTTCCTTTCTAAATCAGGTAGGATCATTTTTATTATCAGTTGTTCATATGCAGTTATAGTTTCATCAAGTTGAAGGCCAAGAAGACTCATTAGATCGTCATTTGACCTTATAACAAACCATTGTATAGTACCCAGCTACTTCTAATTGAACAGAGATGTAAGTGCCAAGAAAGTCAAAAGTGGAGAAAAGCAGCACATCCTACTCTGGAGCAATCAAAACGCAGAGAATCCTCTTTTGTTCTCTTGGTAATTTGCTCTAATAACTGAAATCACCGCACAGTTAAAAAAACAAAACCAGAAAACCCTGACCAAAACCCACACCTCACTTAATGACATCTGGTTCAGCTTTCAGATACAGGCTCTTCTTTCACTTTTCTTTCCTTCTAGGATGGAGTATTTTCTTCCCAGAAACAGACTCAGGCACAAAAAAGTCACCTCAGACCTTTTTCTGTTAATGAAACACACTGAGCCTTTCAGGCCTCCTATTGTAAAACATTTCCTCGGACCCTAAAATAATTTTAGCCATTTTTTCCTATCCACTCTCCAACTTTCCCATACCATTTCAAAATTTCAACACAATATTCTGCTGTTTGAGATCTGGTTTTAGACACACTCCACATAAAAGTTACCTCTTTTCCTGTTATTCTCTACTCCCTTGTTTATATATTTAAAGGCCACATAAATTCCTTTTGTCAGGCCATAGTGGGATCGATGTGCAGAGGCTTTTCACAGCTCCCTCCATCCCATGAGCGCTACCTGCGCTCCTGCGTGCAGGGCTGTGCCCTTGCATGGACCAACCCATAGTTTGATGGATTCCCCATCTTCTTTACTGAAAGATTCAGCTTCCCCAGCACCAATCTCCTTTCTTCTTCACTGCCTGCCACTCTCCTGATCTTTCTGCTTTGCAAAAATTTTTCATCTTGTGTTTTGCTACAGACGGTTGACACCAGCAATGGAGAGCTTTGGTACTTAAACTTTACCCTAACATGCCCCAGAAAACGCGGGTCCATTCAGTGCTGATTCTCCATCCACAGCTACTTGTTGAGCTCTGTCAGGCACTTCCTAATCTATTTAATGTATATTCTAGTGGTACTGAATAGTGCTAATGCTTCATCAGCGTGCTATTCAGTGCCAAGTCAAACACCTTACAAAAGTCTAAATGCACTGAATTTATACAATAGTTTTTGTCAACCAGACACGTAATATAATCAGAGAGTGAAAATTAGGTCTCTTTGATAAAGTTTGCCATAAAACCATGTCGCTTAGACTACTTACTAATTTACTTTTGCCTCAGCTTTTAAATTATTTAACCGAAAATGATTACAAACTAACCAGCCTGCTTGAGTCTGAGGAAATACTTCCCGATAACAACCTTCTCTCTAAAATCGATATGGACACGTTTGGTATGACCAGGGGAGCATTAGCTCATTCACGAGGCAGCTCTTTGCTTTCAGGGAGACTGGGCTGGATTTGCTCCCTGTTGGAAGGTGTCACTGGTAAACTGGGCTTTGATGGGGCCAGATGCCTAAAGCAGGGGCGCGGCACCCTATTCCTCCCAATACCCATTTCACATCTGCCCTGCTTACAATGCCTCACTAGTGCTTCGAAGGTAAACAGACAAACAAACCCCAAAATCTTCAGTATAATTTTCTTTGCAAAAGCTCAGAAACAACTATATCACAAGGGAAAAAATGTGACTTGCAGCATTTCTGCATGGACCTGCCAGCACACAGCCATTTCTCTACATGATCTCGTGATTTAGGGCCCCAGATTTATCTGCTCTTTAACTACATTAGTACAAAGCTAGAGCTATAATTTTATCGGCTGAAGGAGAGAGGTGTTTAGGAAGGGATCCAGCTGCCAAGAGGGTTTTTATGCATACTTTCTACATAAGGTCCATCCACAAAGATAAAAATTTATTTGCACCAAAATCCACCTCTTTTTATTCAGACCAGGTTATTTGAAGGAGCCTAAAGGTATCTGCAAACCTCCTTCCTTTTGCCCATTCCCCACCCTACTCCTTTAAACAAGTTCATTTTATCCTGCCAGAACTGCTGTTGCCTACCTCATCAAATAATAACGAAAACTCAAGGAATTCAGCGGAGAGCTGTCTGTTTTGCACATAAAGGCACAATGGCTTCTCAGTCCTCCTGCTGTTACTCAGAAATCATGCAGAATGAAGCTGAAGCAGGGAGCAAAGCAAGGTACAAAACTGAAGCCTTCACGAGCATACTTCATTTGCTCTGCTGTCAGTAACTCAAAACCTCAATGAAAAGAGGAGGGGGGAAAAAAAAGAAATAAAATAAAAGGAGGAAATTATATGCAAGCCACTAGACTCATCACTTAGCTTTTGGCAAAATATTGACTCCTGGATGATCTTTGTCAAATCTTGTAAAAAAAACATCCTCTAGGTGATGAATCTTGCCACAGGCATTAAATGGGGTGCTGCTGGAAAAGGAAAAGAAGGAAGAGCGAAAAGACAGCTTAATTTTAATTAAGTAAACTACCTGTGTCTGCATTTGGTCACAGCTCTCATGATTTGGAAAAGTAGGATGCTTGGGGGCTTGATTTTTTAAAATATTCATGGCATTGTAAATGTCTTCTGTGCTGGGCTCGGTGGACCTGATGGCAAAGGGCTGAACCAGCTCCGGCGTTGCCTGCAGCGAACAGCAGTGACAGCAGCTCCTGAGGACACTTGGCCAAAATCAAAGATCAGAGCAGAAAACTTACAGTGAAGGCTCTGCTGGGACCCCTCGTACAGGGAGCTGAGTGCACTTACTGATTCCAGGAGGGAGATGGATGACCGTGCAGCATGTCTGTATCAGCAATCCAGACCTTTTGGACTGGTTTTGCGTGCTGACATTTCACTCTGACCTGGGTTTTTGCACAGGCTTTAACCCCACTATTGAAGCTAGGAAGGACAGTACTATGAACAAGGGGTAAGCAGTGAGGAGGAGGAAGAAGAAAGTATTTGTTATCTAGAGCAATAATTTATCATTTCCAGACAGTACGGCAGGACAAAGAATAGTCTCATGGATAAAGAATTGATTTGAGACTGGGGGAAACAGGTCTGTCCCAACCTCGGTGCAGACTTGCCAAACAGAGACATAGGATGGAAAAAATGCCGCCTGCCCCAGATGTGGTCTGAGTGAGGGTCCAGTGCCATCGTGACAAGCTCCACTGCAAAGACCCAGTTAAAATCCCAAGGAAGAAATTTGTGTTATATAAAGTAACCTGGATTTTTCATCATTAAAAAAGTGCCATAAGCAATACTGAGATATTCTACAGACAGTCTGCCATTTCCAGTTTCACTCTACTCGCTAATCAACATTAATTCAACATTAACTTGGGACTAAATTTTTTCACCCAACTCTTGTTGGCATCAGGCACTCCACCCTATAGTCTCTTCCTCAGACTCTTTTTTTTTGGAAGTGATTTTTAAAAATCACTTTAAGTGATTTAAGAATACTCCTAAATGTCAGCTGCAGGCAGGAGAAGATAGTTATTGGTCTGTTTTTAGAGAGAATTTTTGGCTCGGTTTCTTCTTACTACCCTGCTCATCACTGATGTATTTTTAAATGAATCCTAAAATACACACCAGGAAACTCTATTAAATAAAAATCATGAATGGCATGCAGACTGTGCTATTACTGTGCATAAGAAGATAACAAGACTCAAGAGACTGCCCTTTACATTCTGCTGCTCTTGCTAACTACAGATCTGGCCCAGCAAATCCACACGTTCCATGAAGAAGGGAGAGTGCCATGAGCCCTGAACAATACGCCTGGAAAGAGGCCGAAGGAATAAGAGGCCAGCGAGATAATCGGGATGCCATGAGCTGCAGCTCTCTGTGTTCTCAATTAACTAAGTGATTGGACATGCACAATCAGAGATCCCGAATGCATCGTTTGTAGGTTATCAGCGATATCGGACATCAGATGGAGCAGTGCCGGATTCCCCCTGCCAACAAACTGGAGGAAAGAATTAGAATTCTGAGAGCTTTTTAAAGCCAGACTCTCACCTCAAGACACAGTAAAAGAAAAGCTTTTAGATCATTCCTGGCAAAGGAGCTGGAAAGCTGCCACTCTCACACAGAGTAACTATGGTAATCCATATCAGGTTGCAGAAATCATCTTTAGCATACAGTCTTTTAAGCCCTCCAAGAAGCTTTCTTCCTAATCTACTTAAAAATAAAAAATAAAGGGTGTTTCAAGGTCAAACAGTACCAATAATGGGATCAAAGACACTGGATGGGAAACAGGTCCAGGGCACGTGTGCCTGAGCACCAGCTGCTGTCTCTGCAAGGGAGGGCAGCCCTGGTGCAAGAGGGCACGGCTGGGCAGGGGACGGGCATCCCGGACCTGTGCTCTGCATTGCCGAGTCATCTCGATCATCTATCACCTGCAGTGAGGGCTGCACACTTAAGATGCACTGCAGAAAACCTATGCTTAATTGCTTTGATGCTTAGGTGATTGAGAGCTGAATACATTAGTGTGTCAAAATTACTGAACACAAAGGCCTTGATTCTGTTCTTTTCTGTGCCGGTGTAAGTGATGCCCGGAGTTTGCCTTCACGGGCATCGGGGGATTGCTGGAGCTTACTTAGGTAGGCAGGCTCAGGCCTCGGTGACACTCCAGCTCTATCTAAATATCTGAGATTGCAGTATGCCTGGTCGAAAAGAATTTGATTCTATTGTTCACTTACGCAGAATTAGGAGCATAGAAAATCAAATTCCATTATTTTAAAATTAGTTCAAAATGAAACACTGCTACTTCAATCCTCATGCTACCTCTAGTCCAAACTTTTGCCCTGCTTCCTCCAGTTGTGTGTGCACAGCAGCCTATGCTATCAGCTGTTCCCCTCCATGCCTATTCCCCAGGTATCTGAGGGATCCCTGTACCTCTCAGAACACACTTGAAACTAAAGGCAAATGAGCATCATTTGGAGCTGGACCCAAAAAGGATCAAGAAGAGTAAAGGCAGTACAGAGGCATTTGAGGGAAAAGGCAACATATGGCCAAGAAGAAGTCTTACGCATTGAAATCCCAAATGGTTGTACTGTAAGGAAGACATATCAGGCTTCCTCGAGTCTCCGCTGCTTTACGTTCCTGCCTGCTGAGCCAGACACCAGCTTTCCCTCCCTGCAAAGATGGGAACATCTCTGACGAGTCCAACAGAATGTCAAAACTGAAAACTGTTCCACATCAATCTTATGCTAAAGGGCCAAAATCTAAGAGATAAGGCGTCTATCACTTGTGAATGCATGTTCACACACATTCTTCTTTTTTTTTTTTTTTGGATACTTCAACTGACATTTTTCTCAGTTATGGGGCTGCTTTTTCCTTTCCTTATATGCAAAATGGTTGTACTTGCATGCACAAAGCAGCTGGATGCTTATCTGCCTAGTCTGTTCATATGAACAGAATAGAGGGCAAACATCTGTGTTTTGGGGGAAAAAAATAAATAGATGTCCAAAAAAAGCATACAGGCAAAAAGCCTCAATAATGATAGACACAGGTTTAGAGATCCTCTGAAAAGCAGGGCTAAAATATTAATTTCTTTTGTTCTGTGTTGCAATGACAAGATGCTGAATTGCTGTGATTTCAGTAGTCCATAATTTTATTATGTTTTATCTAAGAGTACTAAGATATTTCTTGGTTATGTGTTAAACATTATACTCTTTATACATTAAGGTGGTTTTAGGTCTGATCACCTATCTGTAATTTGATATTAGAATTTAGATCATTCCCCTCAACTCTCAGGTGCAGTAGCTGGGGGAATCCCTAACCTGCAATTTAGAAAGGAAAAAAATAATTTTGTGTAATCAGAGCCTCCAAGAAGAGAATTTTTTATGGCACTGCAGAGTTAGAGGTGAAGGACACTCAGTTATGTCCTCCAAACAGATCTGAAAAAGTTACTGGCAGCACATAGGATACAGCAGGGGCCAATAGTTTGAAGCTCAAAATGTGTTGTGTGCAATGTCATTTTTGCCTGCTTTTTTTTTTTTTTTTTCCTATTTCTGCTACAATCTCACACCATTTTTGGGAGTACCATTCCAGTCCCTAATGCTTAGGGCCACGATGAGGGAGGCAGCTGGAGCGTGGGCTGGGGAGCATCTTTCATGGCTGACCTGCCATGCGGCAGAACGCAATGCCGAGCTTGGCCGTGGCTGTCCTGGGAGAGGGTTTCGCTTTCAACTGCAGCGCCCACTTTGGTTTCTTTTCTTCCAGGATCAGCTGCTACTAGATACAAAATAGAAAGTGGAACCAGTTTCAAACTGGTATTTGCAAATATTTAATTTGCATATGCAAAGTGGCTCTAGGCTTTGAGTCATTTTATTTTTTTGTGTTCTCCTTGGACAAAGCAATTGAAAAGGAAGAAGTAGAATATGCAGTAATTCATTCAATTAAAAAAAATTCTCATAAATCTAGCTCATAAATTAAGCCCGCAGTGAAGGCAGATCATTGTTCCTGAGCCATTTGTGTAGCAACGCGCTGGCCTGCCGGGAGAATATTCACAACCAGTCAGCCAGTGTGCATGTGTTGATTTTAAGACACTGAATTGTATCTTTAGAGGAGGTGCTGGCATTTATATATCTTTTGCAAATATTCCAGAGGATTATTTATTAGATTAAAAATGTTTTTTGTTCTGTTTTGTGTTTTTTTCCCCGAGAGAAACCATTTAGACAGATCATAGTGAACGTCAAGATTTGTGGATACAAAAAAGAAAACTTGTAACTCACTTCTGGCAGATAAAACCAGCAATGATGTATTATATATTCTTCCATTTGTATCACAAGTGCTGTTTCATCAAGAAAAGTCTTTGCAACTAGACTTTTACATCCTACTTACTAGCTTTTTCCAGAGCACCTCCCCCCTGTTTGCACAAGAAACAGCCAGGCAAATCCTGCTGTACAATAGTCCAAGCCAGAACGGGTTTTGCCCAGCCTTCTGCCTACAGAAGCAAGTCTGGAGCCATTAGTGCCTCTTTGGTTAGTTGGTGTCATCTGCCCTCTTAACCACAGCCTCTTCCTCTTACCATATACCACACTCCATGGCCCAGGACATCTGCAGCGGGAGATGACACCAGCCCAAGAACAATGAGAAACTTAATTAGCCAGTGAGGTACCACACTCATCAACTAACCAGTGTGGCCACAGGCAGCGGCAGGTGAGATCAGGAGAGAAGCAAACCAGTATGTAATCGAAAGTCCACATCTGCCACTGCTTCCCCCAGCTGTAGGGCTCCAAGGTGGCAGGTTTCTCACCATCTCTGTTCAGCAGAGAGGGAGATGCCAGGTCTGAAAGCTGTTGTGAGCTGTGCCAGACAGCAGGCAAGAGCGAAAATAAAGATGTTGATTGCACCTGCGAGTGTGGGTTGGAGATGTCATGCGTTACAGCCGCCAGCTCTGCTGCAGGACCCCCAGCTGCAGAGCAGCAGCATCTCTAGCATCTGCTGACAGCAAGCCACACTTCTCATGGGAGGAAGAACAACGCCTTTCCTGTAAATGAACTTTTCTTATTTGTATCATAGGAACTTTCTTTAGCACACATGTTGGTGGGACGCGCTTGCCAGGGCAGTGCTGCTGGTGGCTGCTGAGCAGACTTTACTTGCAGGAAGACCCGTGTATCCTCTCCATCTACTCCTTTCTGGGTCTGTGAGCTGTACCATAGCGCATTGTCTGGCTGCCCAAAATCTTCCTACTGCCTCCTCCAGTCCCGTCTCTGCACAGGTCTCTGAGAAAGAGGATGATACAGACCAGAGTGCCTCTGCACAAAGGCGAGTACAAGCACTTTCATTCTTCCCTCAAGCATTCCCTTGCACACATCCCCACAAAAAAGGCAGGCATGGAGTGTTAATGAGTATTTAATTAATAAGTTATTATAGAACTACTCTGCTAAACTGAGCATCCTTTGAGAAAATAACATCTAGGGAGTGAAAGCATGAATGAGACTCCAACTGTCAGCTTTATGGATGTCTGCTGTTGGGATATGGCTCCCTTCACTGTGATGGAAGGAACTTATACTTTGGGAAAGAGATATAGGAGCTGATGCACACGCATCTTGTATGCACATTTTCCACCTGGAAAACGTCTGTGAAGATACGGTCTGCTACACTGTGTCTCTGGCACAGGAGGGAGAAACAGATGGAGAGATCGTCTAAAACCTTTTGTTCTCTGTAGTTAATAACCTGGAGCTCTTCTAATATCTAACATGTGTAGGTTGGCTTCATCTCCGTGTGCATGCTCTTCAGAGGAAAACCAACTACATTCACCGGTTGGCTAATAAGGAAATGTGTGACTGCTTTACAAAGAGAACAGGATAAGCTCTTAAAACTGTTGTGTCCTTTACGAAATGCTGTTTACAGCAGATCTGTCATGAGCATCAGTAACTCACCTAGCCGCCTTAGCGCAATATGACATTTTAGAGCCAGAGAAATCGGGAATGAAAGCAGCCGCATTTTGACACAAGTTTAGAAATTAGGAAAGCCTTTTTTTCTTTTTTTTTTTAAACTTGAACATGTTGATCTGTTCTAGTGGAAGACTGCAGAGCTTCTGAACAAAGGCTTTTCAGCACATCATCTCATGCTCAAAATATAGCACTGGGCTTATTTGGAATTAAACAACAATTGGAAATTGTTATTTTTCCCATGAAAGAAATGTCCATTTCAGTTCACCTTGACCTAAGAAACAATACAATATTGCTAGTGGAACAAATTTCCTTCCAAACTCCTGTAGAGTTTGTTGTGCACTCTAAAATATATGCTTTTATTATCCTTAATTTACCATGCAAAGCTACAAATAACAGTGGCCATAAAAATTATCCATCCCTTGTTAAAATGCAGCTGGGATGCACGCCCTCCTTTGACAGTGAATTCCAGAGAGGACGCCACACTGTGTGAAGAATCACAGCCTTACTCAGTCCATGAGGAGTAGGTAATGCTGACTGACAAGAGGCAATCAGAGCATCTTCCCAGCTCTTGCCAAAATGTCCCCTTCAACAACTGAAGCAAAAGTCTTCGGCTCCTACAAAGCCCTTATATGACTGTGGGGCCTGTGGCTTATGGCAGTGAGCCTTGGACTCCCAAACGGAATTAAGAACTTTTACCTTTCACCGTTAGGAGTTGCCATGGGAAGCCAATGTTGTTCGTTCATTCTGCAGCTCGCAATTTCCTGTTCCTGCTTCTCTATAACTTAGAGGGAATACAGATTTTTCTTGGGACACCGGGACTCAAGGGAATTACCTGTAGTTAAACA
This sequence comes from Tetrax tetrax, assembly GCA_009806455.1. Lineage (NCBI taxonomy): Eukaryota > Metazoa > Chordata > Aves > Otidiformes > Otididae > Tetrax > Tetrax tetrax. The sequence continues at coordinate 586,097 of WHYT01017835.1, forward strand.
TCTGATTAATGGCTCATTAAGAATCAGCAACAGTGTTTATTCAGTCCCTGTCTGAGTGTGGTTTTGCAATTATGTGCTTTTGAGACTGCAGGTGTGTGAAATATTTATAACCCAAATGGAAATATGATGGAAGTGCAGTTTTCACTTACTCAAGGGCTAGCTGTTCTGGATTATAAATATAAAACTGAAAAGCAAAAACACAATTATTACTCTGCCTAGGGAGTACCCAGACACTCACTAGACTCTTTACAAACATATTAAACACTAAATTTCTGTCTCAAATAATTTATTCTAAGTGGTAGAGCCTTCTATCTCCCTCATGCCACCTCTGGTACATGCTACAACTAGACACAAGGCTTACTTGTAAAAGCAACATTCATCGTTGGATTACTCATGTAGTAACCACTGCACCTCGAAGGGTTTTCCTTCTCTGGGGGCATCAGGGGAAGAGAGAGAAGAGGGAGAGACTGATGGCACTTGGCTGGATCTGTCTGCTAGGTTTCTGGCCACATATTAAAATCACAGTATTGGAGCTTTAATTCTGTTTTATAGTGAAACATTCATTATCCTCATCCCTTAGCTGACCCCAGAAGGACATAGGGTTTGGCCACTCTCTCCTGCATATGACGTGCATCTGCTGTTTGCTCCATCAGCTCCAGAGCAGCCGCCAACATCAGGCAGCTGCAACTTCTGACCATGTGCCCAGCCAACAAGAAACAGGTTACCAGTAATTTTAAAATACGCAGCCGTAATGCTCTAGTTTTGAAGATTAAACAAGGACAGGAGGGTTGGGAGGCTGGTACCTGAGCAAACGGTGTGACTCAAGAAGAGTTTCCCCATCGACTTCAGGTGGGGCAAAGCCCATTCTGAAACAGTTAACTTCTCACTGTGGCTGCTGCTCTAAGCATCAAGCCTTTCCAAAAGCTGCTTCCTTTTTCTAATTTATTTTATGCTGTTGTTTTTTAAAAGGGTTGTTTCAGAATTCCTCTGGGTCCCACATGTGCCGTACTACCACCTTCCAGAGGCTCTCAGTGGTACTGTACAGCTAAATAGTAGTCACAGGAGAGTGGGTACAGATAGCCAGGCAGAAACAAATCTAAAAGCAGTGAACCATCAAATGTGAGGAATGCAGGAGGAAGCTGACAGATGAAGGACTGTGCAGAGTCCCTAAATCCAAAGTGCATTTCTGAAAGGGCACTTTTTTTTTCAAGAGGAATATTTCTAATAGTCTCTCTCCACTGCAAAAGGGAAGGACTTATCTGTTTGCCATCACTGATTGCCTAAGGTAAAGTGCTTTATATTCACCTAAAAGAATGCAGCCAAGTGCTCCCAGGTGATGGGAGGCAGCAGGCAGGATGGCCACAGCCAGACAATGCCTGATGCCTGCTCCCCACTCGCTGCAGGTGTGGTGTGGAGCTGGGGGGCACACTGGCCCTGGAGGCTCCCCCCACCTGAGGGCAGCAGTTAGAGCTCCTCATGCTTTGCCTTCTCTTCCACAAGCAGAACAAACCCACAAATGTGCTGTCCCACAAAGGGAAAGAGGAACCCAGAGGCAGTGACTGTACTGAAGACCCCACAATTTTGGGCTGATTTGGGCCACTACGATTTTTTGAAAGATGCCCAAACCCATTTTAAAAATGTATTTAATGTTGAGAACTCCACCATGGTCTGTGGTAAACTGTTCCAGTGTTAATTATTACAACCACTTGTCTTTGTTTTGCTCTGAGCATTTCTCACTTCAGTTGCTAGGCTCAGATCATGCTGTGACATTCTCCATGACATCCAAGGGTCCTCTGCTGCCAGGAGTCTTCCTCAGTGTTAGCATTTGTAAGATCCCTCCCAACTCCTCTTGGAGAAGCTAATGAGATGGAGCTACTTTTAGTCTATAAGCCAGGATTTCTAGGACTTAAACCATTCTTGTAATAGGTTTTTTTTTCAGAAGCATTTCTAAATTTGTCACACAGCATCACAAAAATGGTCTGTCTTTATTTCTCTATATAGCGGTAATATCTGCATGAACTCATTCTTCCTCAGTTCACACATTCAAGGTTCCTATTTAATTTCTCAGCCACTGCAATCAGCTCACATTGAGGTGTTTATCATTTCAAAAATACAGTCCCCTCAGCCAGTAAGCATGACCTATTTTCTTGGTTCCTGGACCTCATATTTTCTTTGTCGTTCAAGTGAGTCTGGTTGCTCATTGGATCCAGATGACTCTGAAGAACTGATTTATTATTTACTAATCTGCTAGTTTTTCTATAATCTGTAATTTTTGTCATTAGTATATGGATATTTTCTTCTAGATCATTGATTATGATGCTCTACAGCAGTGAACCATAACCAGATTGCTGGGCAACTGAAGAGAAGCAGCCCCACTGAATGTTAGTTCCCTGCTCCCTATTACTGTAATGTAGCTAAAATACCCATAAAAGTGAAGGCCGTTTTGAAGGCCCATTTAAAAAACTTTTGGAAAGCCTCCAAAATAGAAGGGAGACTTCTGCACCATTGCCAAAAAACCCCACAAAGCTTAAATCTGTTTTTGTGGCTGGTTTTTTTTTGGTTTTGGTTTTGTTTTTTTTTTTTCGTTGTTGTTGTTTTGGGGTTTTGTTTTTTTTTTTTTTTGGTTTTTTGAACAGTCTCTTTTTATGAGAAAATACTTTTAAACTATGTCAGGGCTTTTCAGTCCTGAAAGATAAGGACATAACAGAGGAGTTATCCCAGTACTGACTTGTTAACTCTTTCCTATTGCTGGCATACATGCAAAAGTCTTGGAGAAAATTCTCCTTGTTAAAATGTTTCTCATCCTTTCAGATTTGAGGAGAGCCACCATTATATTCTCAGCTGCCATTTCTAGTAAAATAAAGAAGAAAGTCTGGGGAAAATAATCTCCTCCCAACCTTCCATTTTATTCTCTTTCTGAAGCTGTGTGTTTGATAAGTTCTAGCAATATGTTTCAAAAAGCCAATGGTTTCCTTTAAGTTTGAACTATAATAGTTTCCCATTACATTTTGAATACTGGTCAAGCTTTTCAATCTACGGCAGAAAGGTATTTAAGGTTGTGCCAAATGTTAAATGCTAGCATTACTTATTGCAGTATCATCAGTGCTATAATTTTTTTTTTGTAAAATTAATTAATACACAGTGGTAGTCCCCAATCCATAGAGTGCCCATCAAGCAGCAACTCTAGAAGTGGGTTTAGGGCACTGAGTTAGCGACAAAATAGGCAAGTGACCTGAAATTCTTAACCAGCCTTGCACTATAAGTGTCTTCTTCCACCTGGCCAGGTGGAAGTACACTTGTGATGTACTTCTAGGAAAGATAAGCTTTGAAGCAGCTTCAGAAGAAGATAAGACTGAGAGAAGGATGTGTTCATGCATTTACCTGCAAGTATTTTATCTTTGCAGGACCCAGAAGCAAGGAAGGAGAACTGAGCTGTGAGCACTCTCAGGGAAACCACATATCTAACTTTAGGTGTGTACTTGTACCCAGCTAAATCAGGGCTCCCACGGCCACGGCTTGTCAGAGACGCTTATTTCCTGACTCTCTAGCTCTCATTTTTACCATAGGGACTTGTTGAGTTGCTCAGTCATTTGCAGTTCTGTTGTTGGCAGACAGCTTTTTAATACATGAGATCTTTCTAAGATTGGTACAAAGAAAGTCATGTGCTTTTCCTTAGCTGTGTGATTAATGCTATTCAAGGCTTTTAAAAGTATAGAGCAAAAGACAATAATTGTCAGAGTTTAGGTGTGTATCTTCTGAATTCATTGCTACCTTTAGGAGACTATTTGCCATCCCTCTGACGGAGCAAGACAGTCTTGTAAACAAAAGAAACTGTAATGACTGTAACAGGAAAAGAATGAGGGTTTTGTCCCCATTGTCACAGAAAATATCTCCCAGTGTAGGAATACTTATCAATACTATGTTTGTATCCTACCTATTAAATAGTGGAAAATAACTTCAAGGAACTAAAACCTGTTTCTGAAAGAGGGGGAGGTTCAATTTGAGAATTCACTAAAAGCATCATTAAAATTAGAGTCCAGTTCCCAGGCTCTAGCCTGCAGCCCCACAGGGCAAGGACAATACTGCACTCAGTCTTGTCCCGAGTTGGCAAAGGCTCGTCCACTACATGGCAGGGGAATCTGTCCCCGGGAAACCCTTCTCTGTTTCTTTCATCTAAAAGCCTTAGCCAGGAAGCTGAGGTCTCTTCATTGTCACAATGTACAGAGCAGACCTGCCCTTCATTTCAGGGCTTCAAACTGAAAAAAAAGGCAACTAGTGCTCTAATTAGCAGCTCTACCGACTTCTGGACTGCGAAGGATTGAGGAGTCACAGCCAACCTTTGATTTAAAAATCAAGAGGGTTACAGCCTGGCCTTCCTTTGAGAAAGAGTGATTTCTGCACTCCAGCACTCATTAGAAAGGAAGCTTTTACCACCATACATATGCTTTATTAAAAAGCTGAACTTTTTAATAGACGAGAAGTCACACCCAGATGTTCAGTTCCGCTCCTTCTTTCTCCATGCCCACCGGAGATCCATGGGGACATGGCAGCGATGCCTCTGCTGCACCATTTCCCCAGTTCATTACGAGGAAGTTTTATGCAGAGAAAAGTTGATGCTGAGATGAAGGTTACTTTGCTGGTTACGTAAGGGCTTGGGTTTGGTTTTTTTTTTTTTTTTGACGACTCTGTTACGAAGGCTTTTCAAAAATCCACAATAGGCCAAATTTAGCCAGGCCCTACACCAAGTGCCTTGCAGCATCTGTGATAGCAATTAAGAAGCACTATTCCCAAAGCTGTCTTCTCCTCAATTATGTCAGCAAACAAAAAGGCGTGACTGTGTAAGACCCCCTCTATTAAACAAACCAGCCCTACTTATTTTCACTTTGATCGGGGGAATGAAGTCAGCAGGGAACAAGGAAGGCAAAGCAGCACGTTCTCTCTTGGACTTCTGAAGTTTGCAAACCAAAAAGAAAGAAAGAAAATAATGATAATGTGCAACTTGAAACTAAATCCATCTTTTCTGCAGAGCACCAGCTACACCACACACCATGCAGGACAGAACTGGAAACTGGGCGGCCATTATAGTTAGCATAACAAAATCAAACAGAAATTTCCATTGGGAATTTATCTTTCAAAATCTCTCTTTTTTTTTTTTTCAGAGGAGGTCATAACAGGATGATCTATGGTTTGTATCCCTTTCAGTTTCAGATCTGGCAAGAGATAGCATTAATCGCTGGGCCTCTGGCTCATCACTAGGCCAAAGAATTACAACACTTTGAATTGTGCTGTTCTTTTTATTGGTATAAGTGCACATTTACTGTGCTAAATATAACAAGACAATGAGTTCCATAAACTAATAGTATATTCTTTTCTTTCTTTCAGATTTCCGTAATTGCCACTTTGTTTGGGTTAGGTTTTTTTTTTGTTGGGCTTGCTTGGACTAAGTTTTTTGGCTGAGCTTTTGTGCTGAGACAGAACAAATGTTGTCCCACATCACACGCCCCCCATCACCTCTGCACTCTCTGCTGGAAAAGCAGACTTTGCATTTCTCAGTTAATGAAACATTCAGCAGTGCCTGGGCAGGGAGGGTTACCATCAAACTCTCCTTGCTGGGAGGTAAAGTATATCACACTGTTTCTCAAATCAGAAACACAGCATCTGTACTGGCTATTTGTAAAGCATACTTGGTCTGGCATGTAACAGCCTAGAAGAGAAGAGCTGTGCTAGTTCCTCAGGGTCCCAGCAGACTTAGGAGTTACAATAGCACCAGCAAAGCCGCACCACATGGACAAACCTGCCCATATCGGTTGGCCAGCTTCTCAGCAATGTCTCCAAGATGAATGAGCAGGGGGCTTGGTCAGGGGATTATTTTTTTTAACATAGATTCAATGTTTGCAAAAGCAGTGGGTGCACAACAGTGAAAATAGAAGTTGTTTCCTTATCTGCAGACCTACGTCTTGGTGCATGCAGAGGTACTGATGGCTGGGGAGACAGAAGCTGAGATTATAGCTCTTTATGTAAAAACTTGCTCGACCATTACTTCATTTTAATCTCCTGTTTATTACTGGTTGCATCTGCTTATAAATTAGGACAGCAAGTTGTCTGGAGCTCTTAATGGCATATTTGACTGCTGCTTTGAAAGATCATCTGTACAGTCAACAAAATAATATTAATGGGTCATTACTTCAGTAAAGCAAACCACGGAATGATAACAGCGGTAACATTAACAGGATGGTGATAATGAACTCTTGAAAATTCTCTAGTGCCTGGTATCAAAAAACTTTCCAAAGGACACCAGTATCTTTTTTCCCCATTTTACACCTGGGGAAACTGAGAAAAGGAGCACTATCTGGATTGTCAAATAATAACATAAGCAGATGTTTGAAGCTCAGAAAGTGAAATTGATGTTTGTCACAGGCCATATTCTAGAGCTTTTAATTTACCATCACCTTCTTTTTTTGAGTTTGAGCCCCCACCATCTCAAAAGGAGGCTTCTCTGAAGGAGGGGGAAAAGCTGTGGTTGCCCATTGCCACCATCATGTCACTCCCATTTCCTAGTTCATGCTTGTAGTTTCTCAGCTCTCTAAAAGTATTCTTCATCCCTAGAAGAGCTCATTTCCTAAAGCATGCTGTGTATGCTGATGATTTTTTTAGGTCTTGGCTGGATGGAGGCATGTGGGAAAATTAATCCAAAAATCCTCTGAGAACTTGCTCAGAATCAAAGTAGCCTCAAGTGCTTTAAGCCAAGCTAATGAAGGCCTGACTGAGCCTGTCTGCACAAAGCTTTCAGTGCCATTTGAATCATCCACTTTATCATATCCTTAAGTTTGGATCAACAGCATTACAGACAAACCCTCTCAAAATAAAGGAGTAACACCAGAATGACAATGGGATGTGGGTAAGTATCAATAAGCATTTTCATAGCAACTAATTTACAAAAGCCAAATCTTACAGTCCTTACCAGGGAAGACAAGATGAGTCTGCATCAGAGACTTGTGAATAATGAAATCAGGATTTTGGCAGTTCAGAAATGCACCAGAAGGTGCTCTAGGGTCCTTACTTCTGAGGAAGAGAAGAAGAGAGAGTGATTCGATGCAGACACTGCATTTGCATAGGAAAACTCTACTTGGACAGAGCGCTGTGAGGAGAGGAAATGCAGATGTGGGGAGATGCACAGCAGTGAGAAAATTAGATAGCCAATAAAGTCACCTGCCAGTTTTGTCACTACTGGCATGGTGCAAGTGCAAACTTTGTGATATTCTGTTGGATTCCTAAAACTCCAGCATCACTGTGATGCAGTGTGAAAAAGCACTATGTTTACTTTCGACCATCAGATCTGTGACTGCTGTTAATTTGAGGAGGCCGCACTTGCAAACATCTGTTTGAGAACTGCTTTTTGAGCAATTATTGGGGATCCTCAGCTTTCACTGAAAGACATCTCTGACCCTCTTGGCTGGAGAGAAACACCTGGAAATGTAACTTCCTAGGGACCGAAATTAAAAGACAAATAAATTCATATTCCACCCTTTTCTTTTGACCTTCTCTCAATTTCTCATGAATTTCAGGCCAATCTCAGGATGGTCATTCAGGACCCAGTTGCCCCTTCCCAGTGCCGGAGGATGGGTTCCAGCAGCACATTCCCAGGAGGGAGCCCAGCCTCCCTGCGACCTTCCTCTCCCAGAAGGAGGGGACTGAGCTTGCAGCAGTCGTACTTTGAATACTTTAAAAGCTAGGTTTTTCTGTTAATGTGCTCCATTTGAACAGGAGCAGCACAGTCAGTGCTGGAAGTGGACCAGTGCCTTGGAGAAATAATTCAGTTTCTCCCAGGTTTGGAACCTAGGCATCATTGTGACCTGCCCTGTGTGCTCTCACTAGATGAATGTATCATCACACCAGTTCCCTCTGCTGAAACAGGGTCATCCCTCTCCTGGCACAGCTAAATATCTCACCCAGGCTCTCATCATCTTATAGACAGATCAGCCCTGGTTTTCTTTTCTCTAACACAGAAAACTGACAATTTGCCCTGCTTGTATCCTCTGAGAACAGCACCACAAAGACAATTTTCTTAGCTTCTCTTGAGACTATGCCTTTCCCTTTTACATAGCCCTCCTCTCACCTCCCTTCAGAGGCCACATCAAACCTAAGCTGCTTGGTCTGTATTTTCAAGGCGCTTCACAACTTATAGCTGCCTTACCCGCCATTTTTCACTAAATTTCAAGACATCAGCTCTCACCTTCAATCAGCCCAACGCGCCAGATGCAAGCAGCCCCAAATCCTTCCCTCACCCTCCTCAATACAGCTAACTAACATGAAACAGCAATTCCTCCCTTCTGTGCCAGAGACTGTGGCAGATGGCACCACCCTCTTTATTACAGGATAATCCTTTTTTAAAGGAAGATAAAGGAAGAAAAATACACAGAAAGTTTAATGAGGACTTTGAAATTGAGTTCCTGTGTCTTTACACAGACTGGAAGTCATCCCCGGGGGTCACCAAGTGCAGTCCCCTGCTATCATAGTGTTGCACTGGATTATCTCTCCATAAACTTACTGAGCTGTGGCTTAAAAGTAATTGGGGCTTTGTTCATTGTCATTCCTACCAAAAAGCTGTTCCAGCCTCCCTGTCCTAATGGCTAGAAAACTTCTTTTGATTTCCAGTGTGAGTTTATTCATGTTTCTTCATTCTTACAGTAACAGTGTTCTGCAGTGCAAATATTCCTTTTTCCTCCCTGATGTTTTTACAGACAGTAATCACAACCCTGCTAAGCCTTCATTTTGCTATGATCAACAAACCATGCTTCTTCAGCCTTTTCTTGTAAATCAGGCTCTCCATTCTCCTGATCTCCATAATACCCCGATCTGCACCTGTCTCTGTTTTAATTCACATTTTTTGAGCATAAATATTCCACAAATGGCAGGACGTTAACAGCTCCTTATCTATACAGCCGATACTTTTCCTGATGTAACCTATGTCCTTTTCACAACTCATCACAATGGTAGGTACAAAAATTTTATCCAAAAATTTTGATTCTGTAGAGCTGATGTCAGACTAAAAGGCCTGTACACACTGGTCTCCCTATTTCTCTCCATTTCTTAAACACAGATACTGTGTTTGCTATTCTTCAGTCACACAGTGCCACTCTTGAGTTGATAGATTTATTAAAAACACTTACTACCAGATTTGCAATTTCACACATCAGTTCTTCCAGAACTTTAGGACCGAAAGTTTCTGCTCTGAAACCTCCCAGCTTGTGGTATGGAAAACTTTAAGCTTTTATTCCACTTATGGTGAGGCAAACTCTGTTCGCACACGCTCCTTCCCATTAGCCACTGCACTTTTACCCCTGTGCAAACTGGTTACCTTGAATTTCTGTGTACACACATTGAGATATGGTGCCCGATACAGCGAGTGATGATTCTACGCTTACAGTGAAAGTACAATATTGGATTTGTGCTGAAGTGTTAAGAAACATGTAGGATATATTGAGCACTTCAGAAACTTAACTGGGGTATTAAGATGAACAAGTGTGTTTTAAAAACCTCTATGTAATGCTTGATGTTGAATAAGCACCATATATCGACTGGGCCATTAAAACAAAATCTCTCCCAGGATTCGAGTGCATTTCTGCAATAAAGAAGAGAGAACAATGCTTGTGGCAACCACAGCCCCAGTAATTGCCTGGGGACCTTGTGAGAAACTAAAGCCTAGAAGATGAAGGAAAGAGGGAATACCACACAAAAAAAAAAAAAAAAGTTGGAAACAAATATCACAAGACACCTGAACAGCTATTTCACTGCTGTAGAAAAAAAAAGTCATATGTTTTCTTTAGGAACAGCATCCTAGCACTCTTGCTCTCACTGAAATCGATGGAGAGCACTAGAAGAGCCCATTAGCATCACAGTCAGCTGCTGTGCTGGATCTGCTCTCTGATATCCACTGGAGCCCTCAAATTCTCCTAGTACAGCCCTCTTAAAGTCTGTGTGACATGGAAATGGGCCTCACAGTTGGAGCACTTCAGACTCCCTCCAGATCAAGCTTAACTCAAAGCTCTGTAGCTGGTGAAATCGCTCGGCTGCGGGGCCGGAGAGGAGCAGGACGTCCGCTGCATGTCCTGGCAAAAGACCTGAGAGACAGCTGGCATTCAGGGGAGCACAAGCAGACACAAGGAAGGGACAGCGGAGGATGAAATATTTAAAATGCAAGAGACATGAACACGTGGGGTACCGAGAGAATCGATTCAGCTTCTTCCTATTTCACCCTGGGCAAATCACTCCATAAGCTAAGATCCAGCTGGTCTAGGTGCAAAACACAGATTACATCTCTTCCCCGCCTCTCCCTTAAAGCATAAATACATGAAGCTGGAGTCACGGGGCCAAATAAGTCCAAGCACCAGGCAGAAGGAGCACACTGGCCTGCCCTGGACTGGGGCTGGCATGCTGCTGCTAAGCAACGTGCAGGCACAACCCGCAGCCCTGCGCTGCAAAACCAATCAAGGCAGCATCTCGCTCCCCGTACATTAAATGTCAGTTTACAAATGGAAGCGACAGATCACAAACCATTCCCCTCTGTAGCAGTGTGGCCTCATCCTGAACCCTTCTCCCCGCGCCCGGCTCGTGCGAGCTGTTTCTGCGTGCCCTGGAAGCACACCTCTGCTAAATCACTCCCCAAGTCTCCAAAGTACAATTTTGTTTTATAGTCGCTGTCAAACCAAAATGTTTCATGTTAATTTCTTACAACCTACTCCACTGTCTGCTTCACTCCTATTTGATATTTATTCCCCTGTCAAACGTGCATTTATTTGTTGACATTTTTATTAAATTAGACTGCAATAAATCTGTCTGCATTTATGTTTATACCCCTTCACGTTCAAGTATGCAAAGGACCCCAAAGTAAGTTGCATACATTAAATGTATGGCCAAATACTCATCAGCATTTCACAGAGGGTAAATAAAGTCAAAGTACTGGTAATCAAAAATAATAATGACCGGACCTGGCTGGGCTGGAAGGGGACTATTGGAAGCAATGTTTTTGTTGAAGTGGGCAATCTTGTCTCTCCTGAGCAGAAGGGAAGGAGATTCAGGGAAGAGCCTTGCTTCCAGACTGTGAAAATTCACATTTTTTAATTTCATTGTAAACAGGATAGAAAATTTCTTGAGCCCCAGTGTCAGCAGATTTTTTTCAGAGTAAAAAAATAGCTTTTAAATGGTTGCACGTTACAAAATGTTAGCATAAGATACAATATTGATAAAATTCCAGCATGCAGTTAGTGGTCAAATGCTACCCAGCTCTTAACAGAGAATTTAGAAACGTCCTTAGCTCACCAAGCACTGGGTAAACAGGACTGTGCACAGGAAAAGTGAGACACAGAGGCGTGTGATTTGCCTGATGTCACCCATCAAGCTGTCACCGATCAGGAATAAAGATCAGACCAACTAAATGCAGTCTGCAAAAACCTGAGGGACCAGATCAACTTTCTCACATTCATGCTGTTTTAAGCTTTTTCCTGGAAATTCCATGCAAACCAGTATTTTTGTACAGTACCTTTTTATCATTACCGCAACATGGAGAAAAATAAGTTAAAAATTCACTCAAGGTCGAGGCTTTTCCTCAGCTCTCTCCTGCTGCCTCTTGTCGTATTGGCCCTGCCTGGTATTATGCAGCACACGCTCCCTGCAAGTCATAGGCGTAGCGGTGGCATGCTAAAGAGGGTCCTCACGCCTTATTTCTGCCTCCACGCCATTCACGCCAAACTTGACAAAAGGAACGCCGAGAAATTCAGAGCAGCTCCTCCAGCTTTAGAGGACTCGGAACACAGGAAATTTTTGCTAAATTGCAATGTCTCAAAATTGGCAACAGCACGCTGATTATGTCTCATTGTGACTGTGATGTCCTTGGCGATGGTGCTGGGAGACCGCTAAGTGAATATAATGCTCCTATATGTGACTCTAATGACTGATGATGCTCTGCTGTGGGTAGCAATTTTGAAATAACTGAGAATGACGACAAAGAATATTGCCTTTGTCTTTTTGCTTCAGAAGAACTTTACGTGTAACTAAGGAGTACAACACAGTATTGCCAGCTATGCACGCTACTTATAGGGAAATTTGCAGCCCCATCAAGTAATTTGTGCTAATCTGCCCTGTATGTAGTTCTGCAGGGTGGGCAAGAGGCTGAGCACATGGCAGGGGGAAAGATGGGTGCTCACTCCTGGGCAGGATGGTCTCATGCGCAGGATGAAATCTCAGGACACGAGGACAGCCAACAAGCATCGAAAACCACACAATCAAATTAATAAATGAAATTAAATGTAGCACTTTTTTAAATTGGGAGCCAGATGCTTTCCACAGTCTGGTTGCTTCCTGTCATTCTGACAGCTCAAAGCAATCATTGTGCTGAATAAAACAAGCGCTGATCCCACAGAGAGATGGATTGAACGCTTCGGTGACATGCAGCAAATGCAGTTATGTCGTATTTGAGACTTGACGTGGTATCACTGTTTGCCAACCCTTTGTGCCACGGAGAAGTGCCAGTGTGCTCAGGAGTGTCTTGTGTTTCGTGACCCTGCTCAGAGTCAGCGTATGCACAGGGGAGACACAAAGAGTGTCCCACATTAGACAGGGATGATGGAGTTTCGCTCCTTCCTTAACTGCCTTCTGACAGAGCATGAAGGACCTTGGTACAGATAAATACTGCTGTCAGTCGAACGGAAAACACCGTGTGTCAGCAATCATCATGTGGATGGGAGAGGTGAAGAATAACTCAGAGGAAAATGCAGAGGGAGGCTGAATGCATATTTTCCTCTTCATACTGCGGGCAGCTCCAGATCTCCTCCGAGCCTCACCCTCCTACACCCATCCCAGCCCACCACGAGGAGATCTGCAGACCCGAGCCCTCGCCTGCAAGAGCAGCTTGCAGATCCAGCCTGGCTGTGGGACCACTGAGCACACTGACCATTGCACGCGAGCTGACTAGTTGGATTTTTACACACCGTTTGAACAAGCTAATTTAAACTTGGGCAGGCCAGTCTCCAGAGATCAAAGACTGACATAAGAGGGGCACGGAAATCTGTTTCTGATCTGCCAGAACAGCAGGTCCTGAGAAGTCCAAGTGCTGCGCTGGCAGCACATTACTGTTTGCCTTTGAGGGATGGGAAAATCGGAAAAGAGGAAATTGGTTAACTTCAAGATAACACAGCTGATTCGGAGAAGTGCCACCATGAAGCCTTTGCTTTGATGGTCATTCGGACTCCTGAAGATATTGGACTGAGCAAATTCTGTCTTAATCCATCCCAAGGATTGTAAAGTCAAGATATTGTTGTGAAAATGAGCTCCTCGCTCAAACCCCCATGCAAACTCGATTACCATGGTGGCCTTTCTATTCTGGCAGTCACAATTTATTAATCTTCTCCCCTTCTGTTACTGCAGAAACCAATGGAGAATAGAAATGTAATGACAGGCCTGAGTAAATCCTTGCAAAAATCCTTCCCTATGAAGACAGCAAATCGGTGGCCACACCATCTAATTTCCTCCCAATTGTCAACTCACAGAGAAAATGATGCAGAGAAGGTTGATGTTTTCCTGACACCTAAGAAACAAATTTAGGTGGGGTACAGAAATCTGTGTCCTGTTCTACCCAACAACAAGGCAGAGGGTCTTTTTGAACAAGAAGAGACTGATGACATGTAAAGGCTGTTCCAATAAGCTACTAAGGCGGCAAATGAGTGGTTTTCTGTGCACCAGAAGCCTGCCTTTTCCTCCTGCTTTCCATCATTCCTTCTAAATGAAAACCTCTCTGAAGCTCAGTTTGTGTGCCCTTAACACATTTCAGAATATTGCAGCTTTCTGGGCAAAATTCATTCCTCACATGGGGTGAAGGCCATACCCAAGACCTGTTCCCACCTGAGTCTAGAGGGCTGGGCTTTTCACAACTTTAAATGGTGATGACAGCTCTGGCAGTCAAGCTCTGATGAACCTAGCAGAGGCAATTTAAAAAGTTACTGCTCTCAGCAGTCCACTCTCCCCAGAACAATTAGAGGCAAACATGTGCCTGCATTTCAGTGGCCTCAGTGTAGAGGCTGGCATATTAATGTGAGCCCATCGTCAGCCACAGCTTCAGCTGAAGCACTGAACTTTGCATTGAAGTGACTCTGTGGCTCTAGCTCCCAGGCAGTAGCCAAGGGGACAGATCTTTGCCAGCCCCATCACTTGAGGCCACCTCTCCGTGCCCTCAAGCCTGCTGCCACCCTGTCAGCACACAACAACTTGCATTCATGGTGTCTGCTACTTCTGCAGCATTTCTTGGCAAGGCTCTTTTGAGAGAGAGGTTGCGTGGTGGTGCAAGTAGTGAGCTCGGCACTGTCGTAGCTCCAGGGGCTCCGGGTGCCTCCCAACCAAAAAATGCAACCTCCTACCTGCCAAAAAGGAGCCAGGACACACAGCAGCACCTGGCCGGTGGGAGTTCGTGTCCACGTGTACATGCAAACCATCACTGGGAAAGCCCAGTCACAGGGATTATTTTTTTAACAGAAATTTACATCTACCAAAGTGAACAGCTGTCCTAGCTTCTCCTTCCTCAGGCCTGCTTTTGTGTTTCAAATGAGTGGGGTTTGCCTTTCCTGCAGCTGAACATTGCTTCTCCTCAGGAACACTGGGGAACAATTAGAGCAATGAGAAAACGGTAAAAATAACACAAACCCAGCATATTCCTCATGACATTGACAGCCAGAGTGCTGTTTAGTATGGCAGAGAGCAGGAACATTAACACGTTTAATAACCAAACAGGTGAGCACGATCACCAGTAGCAATCACGCTCTCTTTGCTAGAAATATTTCAGAAAGCCAGAACACCTCCATGGCCCTATGAACACACTTCACAGTGCTCAGAAATTTGGCACTTGGGATGACAAGCACTGTAGTTTTTATACTGTTTCAGTTGTGGCAGCACTGCAGTACAAAATCATTCAAACATTGCTAGGTTAAAATACATGCTTTCCCGGTAGTAATCAGTACAAAAAAATCAGGCTAAACATATTAGTTTGAGTTGGTTTTTTCATTCTCTTCCTGTGAAGTTTTACACTTCACAGTTCCAATAATTGTAGCCCTTACGAAAAATTATGTAAAATTATGTAAAATGCAATATGATCAAGGTATTAGACTATTATTATGCAAGCTGCAAATGCATGAATCATTACTACTGAGTACCTAAAAACCCCAGAATTTTCTGTCGAGTTGAGTTTAGGGGACTTTTTTTTTGTCTTCTTGATGTTCATGACAATTAAATCATACCTTGATAAACATAAAAGGAAAAAAATCCAGCATAATTATTTCAAGTCCTCATTAGGAAGCAAAAGAGTGGTTTTCAGGAGTTGTGCTTGTTTTGCCACTTAGTTAATTGACTGGCTTCTTAGTTGGAGAATCCTTTCTGGGGCAGGTATTGAAGAAGGGCTGGGATGGATGTGTGCGGTTTCTTTGGGGATTGGCCTGTTGGGGAGAAAAGATTTGTTGGACTGGAAGAGGGCTTGGCTTTCTAATGCATGTTTATTGAGTTACCTGTTGAATTTATGATGGTTACAGATAGCTCACAAATGACAGAAGCGTCCTGAAGAACTTTCCATCTGAACAGGAATTTCCCTCTCTGCTTTTTAGTCTGTTGCTTTGCTTCCTGAGGTGCAGTGATGCACATTTTCTCTTCAGAATAAAAGAATTATTTTTTTTTAAATATATTTGTGTGTGTCTATAAATCCTCCACATTTTAAAAATAGGCCTCCTTTTTTTGAGAGGTCAACAGACATTACATTAATGCAGAGGTCCTGCAACCTGACCTTAAAATCAACTGGACTGTAGACGGATGAGGAGTCTTAGCACCACCAGTCAGATCCCAGGAGATGCATTAATTTCCCTCCGTGTTGAAGGATAACTATTCCCATTGATTTTGGACGAGTTAAACTAGGATGCTGGGGGAAGGAACACCGTGACTCATTTTTTTCCTTTTTTGTTTCCTGTGGATGTGCATGGTGATTTGAACGTAAGACAAAACTCTGGGGATTGCTCAGGAAATATTAATACAATCCAATCTCTCCTAAATCTTACAAGAACCATGAAGATCATATTACAGTATTACAGAAAATAATAGAGCCTTGAAATTAGGGGGAAAAGTCATAGAGAAAAACGTGGCTGAGCCAGCTTCTGTGGAAATTACATACTGTTGGTTTTTTTTTTTTTCTGAAAAGAGGGGGAAACAGAATAGAGACAAAACACTAAGAAATACATGAAGAACCACCTAGTGTACTGAAAATTGAATAACCACTATGAACTGATCAAAAGAATAAGACGATTATTTATATACAGGTCCAAAATAGAGAAATTCTTACCTTGGATGGTAAAGCTAGTGAGCTGAATTTCCCTTTCACCCCACTGGTCCTATAGCGGGAGACCACTCAATATCTACATTTGGAGCAGAAAGTCATCTCCTGTTTTAGGTTATCGCCCGCAGGAAACAGCGATAGGGCTGCTTCGTA
Source organism: Tetrax tetrax (assembly GCA_009806455.1). Lineage (NCBI taxonomy): Eukaryota > Metazoa > Chordata > Aves > Otidiformes > Otididae > Tetrax > Tetrax tetrax. Next base: position 602,610 of record WHYT01017835.1, read on the forward strand.
TCTGGAGTCTGTCTGCAGATGCCCAAGTTTGCAGTAATTATGTAACTGGCAAGGCCAAGCCTGTTAACTTTAGGTCAGCATTAATAAACACAAGAGAAAGCTATCCACCTAATTGTCTGGTAAAAAAAAAAAACTATGCCCCCTATTTACAAAAATGAGACAATATTAATTGTCGTTCAATAGGATGAGGTTATTGTTCAAGAACCTTATTGTGCTTTATTTTTTCCTTGAAAAGGAGAAAAAACAAAAATAACGAAATGCGTGCAGAAGAGAGAAGTGAATATAACTAGAAATGAAATGCTAATGTTATTTCATTAAATGATTTGTTGAGAATGAGATAAAAGATCAACATTCTCAAAGAATAATTTCTTTAAATACCTTGTGCTCAAGATTCCCCTTGAGGCAACTTTTCATCTTCTTCATTAAAAAAATAGCATTAAATTTTATTAAAGAGTCCCAATTAAGCTGGTAACTTGCTTCAAAGAGCATCCAGGCTTAGGGGGATATGTTAAACGTTAACAGTGATAGGAAGATTCACCCGTAAAGCTCATTTTAAAAACAGCATCTTTCTGACTGGTACAATTTGGCTTACACACCCTTAAGGCATCCTCCCAAACCTAACTGATGCTTATTTTGGGAAGCAGCACATAAATGCTTGGATTTAAGGTCAAGTAGGTGGCAAAGTTGGCTGTAACAAATACAAACTTTTCTTGATAGCTTTGGAAGACGGCAAAGAACAATTTTGTTTTTCTAAAGTGAGCATTTTTCTTAGATCCCAAATTGATCTGATTTGAGGATAGCATCCGACACACCTGAAGCAAACCCTGTGAATTTCACTTTAACGCCATGTACTCTGCCAAGCTGCATACCTTGCCTTCGTGTTTAATTGTAATTAGCAATAAGCACATCAGCTCAAAAATATACGCTCAGTCTTGAATAGAGACAGGTCAGAGGAAGAAAGATGTCAGTCTCATCTGCCTTAAATCTTATGGTCAAAACCAACAGGAAAGTGGACACATCTTTTTGTTTTCAGATAAATACTCAGCGTATGAAGTTTTTTTAAAACAGACAGATGCTATCGACGGCCCTCATAGCCCCATGCATGGGAAAGGGGCTGTGTGGGTGCAGGGTGCTCCAGAGCACACCAGCAGCCCTTAGGAGAGGTGAGAAGCTATCTGGTGACAGGGTCAAAGCTGCAGTATGTCTAATGCTGACAAGGGTTGAAAGCAGCCTTCAGATACTAAACAGCATGGCCTAGCCAAATACTCCTTTGGGTCATGTCTGATGGTAAGGGATGGCCAACATTCCACCTTCATTGCTCTATGTTCTGGGGACGAAAAGCAAAACATAAAGGGAAATATTGCAAAATCATTCAGGAAATATAGTGAGCTCCAGTCTGAACTCTATGGAAAACTTGAGGGGAAAAAAAACAGAAGGGGAAAAATTCTGAGAAAATCACTTCTTATTAACCTTGTCCAGTGACAATAGATTAATAGGATAAGGAGAAAAAAACGCAGCATTCCCTGGTCCCTGCTGATTTGGGGGAAAAAGAAGATGGGAACAGAAGTGAAGGATAGGTCTTCCACTTGAGAAAACCACCTTAAATCCAGACTTCTCCTACCTTGTGGAAAAACAGACTCTGCTGTTCCTGTTGCAGATCTTCTATCTGAATGATGCTGCATAAGGAGACTATTTAGGCAGGCGTACAAATGTCACATTCATATTTAGACATTGATACAGTCCTTTGCTTTACATTCACATCCTGCATTTCCTTCACTTCTAATCGAACGCTAATTTCACATTCATTCTTCACAGCCAGGTTTAGACAAAGCACCCAGTGGCGCACACTTAGGGGGGCTTATTATTATTATTTTTTTTTTATCAGAGTATGTCATTCCCAGGTAAAAGATGTGCTGTCTGCAGTGTAATTATGTATGCTGGATAACGCTTGCATTGACTGGGAGGCAAATAAGTCAATTGCATATCGTATTGTGTATTATTTTATATTTATTTGCTGTCAAAGTGTTTTTGAAAACCAATGCTTATGAGCTGTGTGTACTTTACTATAAATACAGGGTCTCCTGGAGAAGGTACAGGGATCAGGATAAATTTAATTTGACAATTCTGTCAGAGGTAACCTCCACTTCTTTCCAATCTGCCACTTGCAACAAGCAAGCCAAATTGGTGTTGAATACAGAGGAAAAGAGCTGGAAGGACTCAGTATTAAATATTACAGTGGGAAGATAGGGGAAGGCTTGCTTCACGAGGTCAGTAAGGTGCACAGTAAGACTACATTTTCCTAAGAAAATTATTAATAGCACCTCTGAGATAATGCCTCCACTTTTTTGGCTCTTTTTTTTTTCTGTTTAATTCCTCTTACAGGAGTCAAGTTTAAAATGATATCTTTATCCCTCTTTCAATGAGACAGCATATCTCACAAGGGAAAAAAATCAATTCTAAGTGGGAATTGTGTATATTGCAACATTTATACAGAATAATTCTCCCCTCCTCTCCATTGTACACACCTCCATCAGGGATAAATAATGGACTCAATTTGCAGTGGGTGCAACGTGCAAGCAAGCAGCTCCACTTATTCTGCCCCAAGGCTGGCTGAACAATTTTACCTTGTTGCAGGCAACAGAAGGCTGCTGGAAAGTTTTTATCAGTTCACTACATACGGGGGCTTAGAAGTAGAAGGAGAGCAGAACAAGGTTCCCTGGAAGTAGTCTAAAATGTTTTACTACCACAATTATGATTGATGTCATGGCTTTTCACACTATGTTACTTCTTTTCCCTGTGGTGTGCCTTCTCACTCTCCTCACTGAGAGCTGGCACTGCCATCTGAGTGACTCTGGGCTGTGTCAGAGTCTCTGCGTGGAGCCTGATGGATCTGAACTGATCGGTAACCACGAAGGACTTGCTTCTTCAGCTTCACTTCCTCACTCTTCCATGCCTACACGTATATTTTTTTAGTGGGAAAAAAAAAAAAAAAAACCAGAACAGAGATTTAAAAGCTAGGTGCCATAAGCACACATGTTCCAGATTCAGAAGCAGGGACATCTTATTTCATCGGGACCAAAAAGTCTGGGAATACCCTTTAATCTTCTTCTTTTGTACAGTTCTTCATGCTACAGCTCGTCTATCCTGGCTCAGAGCACAGAGACCGACAAGAACCAGGACACATCCTGTGTGACAGCACAGCTTCTGGCAGGGGATGGCTGGAGGAAAAAGCAATTATATTTTATGTCCTATCTTCCCCTCTGTCTTCTTTTCATTATCCTATAAACCTTCACAGGGAATAATCAAAAGAGGTTCACTAGCTGTACAGCAAGTATGCTGAGATCTAAACTGCTTGAACTTGCAATTTCACATTAACTATCGTATCAAGACAACACATTGACCTGCTGTCCAAGTTGATTAGATAAATCTTGAACATGTCTCTTAATCACTCTCCTTATTCCAGCTTATCTTTCACCAAAGATAGAGAACAATTGCTTGGCTTTTCATCATAGCGTTGGCACAGTATTATCTGCCTTGAAACTTCAAACTCCCCCTGCCCAGAGGTGTGACAATTAGCAGGCATTAGAACCATGTTTTTGGAGATAAAGTAGGATTTCTGTGAAAAGAAGAGCCTTTCTAAGCAGAAAAAAAAAAAGGCATTATTATGCTTAGTTTGCACAGACGTCTTGGCAGCACGTGCTTGCTATATCCCCCATTTTAGGTAATGTTTTTATTGAATGATCAGGACTCAGTTTCTAGAGTTATGAACAATTACATATTATCTCCATTTCTCATTTCTAGGCACCTCTCTGCTTTAAACCCAAGTTGACTCCCAGAAATCCTTCAAACCTTTTCTCTGTAAAAGACAGGAAAAGGGAATTTAAGAATTAAAAAACAGCCACTGTTTCCAAGCACAATAAAAGTCATTTTAATGCTCCCAGGAGATTTAACAAATAGAAAAAATCACTTTTGTGAAGGACATGGTGAAGGAACTGAAAATCTTGTGCACCTTCAGTGGCTAGGGAGTGAAACACAATAGTAAAGAAGTAGGCATCTACCTCATATGATGGAATGTGCTTTATATTTATCAGTTTCTGCCTTTTGGTTGGCCTTGAAGGATGAAACCATCATTAACCTCAGGCAGTATCTTTTAATTCACCTGAGGTTTACACATGGATCCTGGATGCTTTGATGATGATCCTTAGCAAGACCTGTTCCAGGAAGCAAAGCCATGATGAGATGTGATGTTTCTGCCTGAAGGCCACTTGGGAGCTGACTGGGAAAGCAAAGCAGGTGGCAGAGTGTCAGTAATGCTCCGAAGCCTGAAAAAAACCTTGCAGCAGAAACATCACCTTTCATGCTAGTCCTCTCTCTTCACAACATCTCCAGCTTTCTCATGTGCATTTCCCTTGCTGAAATTTTATTTTGCTATCTGCACAGTGATGAAAACACACGTCCGGAGTTGCATGGTCTGTTTTTTTAAGTGCTATCTATAATTGATTTCTGGAATGCAACAGCATTCACTGACTGAATTGATCTAAAATTGCTGTAATAATACTGCAGAATTCCTTTATTAGTGCTGGAGTGCATCAAGGAGAATCAGTTAGATTGCCATCTAGGATAATAAATACTTAGAAGCAAGTGCAAGCAGCCCACAAAAAGCAACAATTTTACAACTGCTTTCTCTTTCATTCTGTTTCTCCAACAGCCACTAGCCCATTGTCACCATAAATTAGATGCTACCTATAGCAGCCATCTGAAGGGATCTGTTTTTTATATCTACTGTGAGCATGGGAAGAACACGAGGTGAGAGGAAACAGCAACTACAATACCAGTAAAGTGAACTGAGCTGATAATGCCTCGTCACATGCTAATGTTGGGAAGAAGGGACTAATTTTCCTTCTGTTTATATCAGTGTAAATTCAGAATCACTCCAGTAACTCAGGGAGCAATCTTGGATTCAGAGCTGAGTGGCCAAGCCTTAAATCCCATCCACGGGACCCAATCTAAGAGATCCTTCCACAGGACCCCAGGCCATCTTTGTACTGCCTACAATGGGGTTTGGACCGGACCCATTTTCTCACTAAGCAGGGGGAAAAGGATTTGACACCTCACATGGTGTGTGCCGACAGTCCTGACTGGCTGATCCGCTGAGATCAGCCCACAGACTATTTAAAAACAAAACATTATTCCCTGAAGACTGCATGCCACAATCACTATGTGAACCAATAAACAAAGCTAACACCAGGGAAAGTTATTATTATAGCCTTTCTCATGCGTTAATTTTTCTCTTCTAGGTGAAATATTTCAAGGATATTTTACTGAGTGTTTTCCGTAGGAATTAAGGCTGCGTTTAGCTGTGCTATTTTGACCACCCTGGTTGGTCCAGTCTATTCACAGAGCCATCACAGAGACTGTCCAAGCCACTGTGTTTCTCTGAGCTTCCAAATCAAAATACAACTTATCACGCACACCTAAATGATACATCCCACACTCAGATTATACTCAACTGAAAAAAATCACTCATTAGTATAATAAAGACAATTATAGTCAGCAAATTTCAGACTCGCTGGTGACTCAAACCTCAAACAAAGATTTTCAGAAATACATAAATCCCATGGGATCTATTTGCTCCTAGAACTCAGAGTTTATCGATGCCTATCACATCTCTGGTAAGTAAACTGTGTCAGGTATCTACATTGCAGTGATAATTGCTGGGAGTATGCTGGTCTGTCTGAGGGGGGCTACCCTACCTCATTCACTAAAGGAGGCTTATTGCTATAGCAACAACTGCATCCTATGATTTGCTTGCTACAAACACCCGCAGAAAATATTCTGAAACAATCCATGCAAAAAACAACTGTTACCTTGACCTGGTGAAATTTATGTGTTCAAATTCGGATTATTTCTACCACAGGTTAAACGGTCTGAATTCAGATGATTCATGGAAAAGAAAGAAGACCCACTGTGTTTTGGATTAAGGGGAGCCCTTACTATCTTCTGTGCCACCTCTGAACTTCCCCAGAGCAAGAAATAGAAAAGAGTGACATCTTGGTCTGGTTGGTGGGAGAGACAGCAAGAGGAGCAGGACTTTTCCATTTGTTCTTGATCATGGAGCACAGCCACGCTTTCCTGACATTACTTCTTCCTTAGCATTTCCCTGCCAGGGGTTTAGAAGTCACAGTGACAAGACAAGACCCTTCTATTTCCAATGGATGGGTGATTTCATAGAATCATTTGCTGCTCTCCTACTCAAAATTTAAAAAACAATTAAAAGTTGACATTGTCCTAATTATCAGTAGCCTGGTCCCATGTGAGGTGACCCTAAGCAGGGCTGCTCAGTTTAAGTGCTGCATTCCCCAGTTTTGCTATCTGTGTTATCATGCAGAAGGCATCCAAACAGAAAAGCAGCCTGAAGCCAGATGTTAAGGTGTACCGTAAAAGTGTTTGTCAAAAGATCTTAAGGAGAAAAATGAAAAAATATAACTCCTCTTTCTGCCTCTTCCCTCTCTCCCACGTGGTGTCTCAGTGAAAGAAATGAGAAAATAAAGCTTGGAAGAGATGGGGCAGAACTGGGCATTCCAGTTTGGGATGGTTTATTCCCTTCCTCCCTTCCCTGGAGGGAGGGAACAGAATCCTTAGAATGCAGAGCAACAAAATTTCACAAAATTATTAAAAATAATTAGGCTTACTATAAATACTATAGGCTTAAAATAATTAGGCCTAAGTATTCTGTGATTCTGTGATTACTTGTAAGTTAAGAAAGAAAGGAAGATAAGGTAGCTTGTTGGGGAGCAAAGCTGAGAAGAAAGATCTGTGCTGCAGAAAACATTTTGTCTTTTTATCAATTTCTCTTGGTCTTGCAGATCTCTCTCTTATTTAAGTACTTCTTTTTCATGTCTCCTCATGTTTCCTGACAACTGAGTTGCATGAACCAACAACCATTTAGTCTACTCCTAAAAGAGTGATGATAATGAAATTCAAGGAGCAAAAGATGACAGCAAGGACAATTCTGGCCAAAGCAGAAGTACCATCTTCCAGCAACCAGGAAAGCTCTTTTAAAAGCAGCATGTAATAGGGAACACGACATTAGCCTGATGATCCCATGGAAACATCCCATATATTACCTCTTACTCCACATCTCTAGCATCAAAGCACTCAAGTAATGATGTCCTTGTCTCAGCTGAGAAACTCAGTGTATGCTTCCCCATTGGAGTTTGTGTATTTCTGAGAATTTATGTTTGAGACAATTACCAAGAGCGAGGATAAAAGCAATGATAGTGTCTCTGTGGAGAGATTCACTAGCAAACCGTACAAACTCTTTCTGAATAAAGAACTGTCTTTACCCTCCCACTAAAAGGCTTTTTACTAACTTAGCATCTTTCAAACTCTGTTTAAAAACAGAACTGTAATTTCAGCACAGAAACTAAAAATGTCTTACAGACTTGCTTTCCTTCCACATAAATAAACATTTAGCAAGAAAAGCAACTTCACGTATTAAAGTCTGAAAGTTGTCAACTGCTGCAAGAAATTCTTCCTTGCACGACTGCTATTTAAAATAGCGTGGCGCCAATTTGTGATATGAATGATCTATTGCGGGGAATCTGACTCAGTGCCTCATAAAGGCAAATGCATCACTCTGACCCATCTGTTCTAGGGACATAATCTTAATTGCAAACATAGGGTCACATCCCCATAAATCAGCAGTGCTGCAATGAAGGTGCCTGCATTTACGCCAGCTGAACATTTACCCAGTACTGCCTGCAATCATTGCTCAATAGAATTTAGGGACAAAAAGAACAAGGAGATTGCTATCAACTCCTTTTTCCTTACAGTGAGTCATTGTATTTGTTGAACCTGAAGCTCTGCATGGGTAAAATCCAGGTCCTATTCCTATAAAACCCGAAACTTCCATGGACAACAACTTCACCACATGCATATGGATAAGACATCAGAGATGTTTGGGGTGAACAGCAGGCCACACAAACACAGAGGAGAAATATATATCAAGTTACAGAAGAAATGCCATAGGACCTGTTCCAGGCTTGCAGAGCCGAGTGTGCAGAATTTGAGCACCATTAGTCTGAAAATAAAGGTAAATTATTAGAAAGGAAAGAAAGAAGAAAGCATCTCCAATGTTTCCCACTTCCCCAAATGGCACAGACAGAGATGATCTCATTAGCTCATCTGTGTAATTTGCACTTCTAATATGGCCGGGGAATAAAACAAATATTCAGAAATAAGCAACAGGATGGGGATAGAAGAGGGGGAAACCTCTCAGCCCTCTCTTATCTAAGCTCCTTCTTTCCTTGCCAAATGTTATATTCCTTTCCTGGGAACCCCTCCAAGTTTGCGTCTCCAGATGCCACATTGCAGCAGGCTGCCTGGAATCCCTCCTACCCGCCTCCACATCACTCATGCTGAACAGGCAGGGCAAACACAGGGTGGAGAGAGTGTTTTATCCTTATTTATTTCCAGATGGAAAATTGAGCCACGGAAATAGCCAACCAAAAAAAAAAAAAAGAAACAAATTTTAACCATCTTGAAAACAAACTCTTGTTTTTCAAACAGAAAAATACAAATCATGGGTTGAAATTTGGAAGTATTGACACCTGAGCTGTGTTTTGTGCTGTTTACCTAGTGTTCTGCTAGGTGACTTAGGGTCAAAAGAGAGGATCAGCGTGGACATAAGGGAAAGCCTCATTACAAGTAAATGTGAACACAATGATCAAAAGCACATGCAACTGAAGCCCAGCAGGGTTCAATCTTAACTATTTAGGCATGGGTTCATCCTAGCTAACTGTCAGTGTTTATTTGAGCCAGGACTGTGTGACTGTAGGCTTCTGTCAGGGCACCTATCTTAAACACATAACTTCAGGTGAAGGAGTTTCCTCCTGGAAGTACATGCCAGTCTATGCAGGAAGCTGAGGCAGAGATCTAACAGTTGTCGCCTAACGTATGAGCGGGTGAAGTTAAATGAGGTGAACCCCTCTCCTTCCCAGGAGCAAATCGTCAGTATGTCACCTCTCTCTTTTCCTTATCTATGGAGGAAACCTAGAGTGACTCTTGCTCAGTTTGGGGCCTGAACTTAGGTAGGCTGGACCTGAGGCTAGAAGCTTGTGGCTTGCTGGAAGCAAAGTAATGGGATCTACAGTTACCAAGGAAACATTATGTTCTTTAGTATTTCTGACACTTTAAAAATGCACCTGATTTAAATACAGATAAATCTGATTGAAGAAGTAAACGCAACCAGACCTAATTAGAGAAGTGAACTGGTGTAACATGGGGCTTTCTCAATTCACAGCCTCCTTTCATCCTCTTCCTACATACCTCCACAGACCACTGCTATCCCATCTATGTCTCCCTACCTAATTTTCATTTTAAAACGTGCTCTAATGACTGCAAGTAGGTCTGCAGTCTGGAAATAGAAGTCTCAAAGCGCAGAGGACATTATGTTCCCATCCACCTCACAGGGCAGGCTGGAGCAGCGTCCAGACTCAAATTACCTGCATATTAGAAGAAACCCCTATGCAGTATCTCATTCTGGTTCCCTTTTGGACTCTATTTTACAACACCCAGCTGGCCTCCAGCCCCAGTAAAAATCACTCTTATAGCTGATTCTCTCCATCTCTATTTTTCTCTCCCCTCTCCTTCCCTTGCACAAAGAACGGCTGGTAAAAATTCATCGTGGGTGGGATTTCGAGGCATGCATGCCATTAAATTTAATGGGAACTGAGCATCTAAATCCCTTAGGCAGCTTGAAAATTTCAGCCTCTGTTACTAATGCTCTTCTCATTATAACAAGATTTGTACATGACAGCTCAAGAGCCCTGACTCCGCTATTAGCAATGTGGTTCTGTATCGTGCCGCTCACGGCACCTGGTGTAGGCTGCCTTGCTCACAGCTCATCTCATCACAAGCTCTGCAGCTAACATGAGACCAGAAAGCAGCCTGTAATTTCATTATGACTGGTGAACTTTCTTGTAGGGTGTTTTCCACAAGAGAACGATAATGCCGACTAAATCTGCCTTTGTTGTGATTATTTGAGAACCATTTAATTTTAATTGTAATCATCAACTTCTGATGTGCAGTGTACAGTAGGATCGACTTGCCCATGTTACACAGCTGCATCATGATATCAAAAGGAAGAGTTTTTCAAGGGTTGTTGTAGACTTTGCTGGGCTATCAGAATTGCCAGATTCCACCACATTAAATTTTTCATCAGCATTCTGCTTAATTTACTGAAATTATAATTTACCAAGAGGGCGTGACTGGAAAGAGAATGACTTTTTAAAATTTCATGCATATCCTGCAGGTCTTCATCGGTAAGGTATTTAACCATGTTGGTGTTAATCACACCTGACAGGGCAACCATTCTCATTCTCATCAGAGATTTTCCTGTCCCTTTTCATGTTGCTCTGACTTGACTCTGCTGTGGGATAAGAGGGGCAAGAAAACCTCAAGGAAACCCGGGCAAAAGCAAAGAGCGGTTAGACTGTTATGATAAAACCTTACCTTCTTGACAGGACTCTTGTAAAAGTATAATTTCTCCATAATAAGCTAGGGTTGCTCAACACCTTGCTTTTTGCTACCATTCTTCTTCTAGGGTGTCATATGTACCTATCTCCTTCTCACAGGGTGGTACGTGACTGAGCTCTGGACTCCAACTATAAGATCCGTAAAGATATGCTGGTGCTTCCTCTTACTTGAAGGTTTAAATGCTCAGAGAAGGCAGTGGAAGTTCAGACACTTAAAACCTTAGGATACCTGAGCTTGTATTCACAGTGAAAGGGATAGATTTTTATAATTGACTTTCTCTTTTTCCTTTACCCATTACTGCTACAGCTGATATTGGAGCCAAAGACTTCAGGAATCTCTTTGTGCTGCTATGAAATTATTGGAATAAATTAGATCAGGATCTTTGGCCATGTTCCAGTCTAGTGGTAGCGGTCACAACAAAGGGCTGGGTGTGCTCTTTGCTGGAGTTTAGACACTGCTTTGTTACCAGCTTACCTCCCCTCACTCAGATACTCAATACATGACCCTTCATTGCTTTCCTCGTGGCTCGAGTGGTTTTAATAGTTCTTCCCATAATTCAGGAATTAGGAAATGGTACCCTTGCACCAGCTCAGATGTACAGGCAAAAACAGCGTCTATACCTTAAGATACCACTGCCTTTGCCTCCTCAATAGCCAAGCTTTTAGAAGGAAAAAAAAAAAAAAAAAAAAAAGGAAATTTATGTCTCTGTCTCCTCCATGCTACAGCTAAAGATTTAGGCAGTGAGCTTGCTGGGCTTTCTGCACACAGGGCTAGAATATGCATACTTCACGAGTTCTCGTGTAAAGCTAAATCTTCTTCCCTAGGACATACCTTTATTTGAATTTATTTTTCAGTTTTCAAGGAAGGCTCCTAGGGAAACAGGAGCTCTATCACTTCACTGCTCCCAGGGGCAAAAGGAACCATTCTTTAAGGGAGGCAAATAATTTTTCCAGAGGTCTTCTGGAGCTGCTACTGCAAGAAGCTTTAGAAGGAAGCAGAGAGGTTTGTTCCACTGCTACAGCATACCTAACTCACAAAGTAAGGTGCGAGGAAGGCTGGGAGAGTGCTGAGATAGAAGTGAGCCAAACTTCAAAAACATGTTTGCTACCCCCAGTGATGAAAATACACAAACACTTCATTTTTCCATCATTAAAATGCGTGTAGGAAAGAGCACAAGCCAAAGCCAACTCTAACCGGTGCCTCCACATGCACGATACAAAGTTGGGTAGATGAACTAGCTGAGGATCTCCATGCAAGAGAGTTGTGCCGGTCCAGCTCCTTGCCAAGCTAACGAACCCACGCCTCATCAGTGCTGCCTGGCTGCCCCATAGCAGCACGGTCTCCTGCCATTTCCTCCATGGGCATCTTTCAAGAAAGATATAAGCAAACTGTGCTGGGATTAACAGGCAAACAGACACCAGGCTCTGGAGACAAATGCAACCATCCTGCATGAGAACTGAAAACACTTAGGCCCTTTGCGTTACTGCTCATCCTTGCCCCTGATTGTTGGCCAAATTTGCCTTTCTGTTGATGGTAGAGGGACACCCCATTCCCATAGCAATCTCTGAAGGTCTCAGCTGTGTTGGTCAGGAGCTGTGGTTCTCACTACACGAGCCAGGGCTGTGCTGACCTCTCTGCTGCCATTCACTGGGCTGTCTGCACAGAAGTGCCAGACAAGGGTAATGAAAAGCATCTAGATGCTACTGCCAGAGAGAAAAATTCATAATTTTAAACAAATCTGGATTAGGTTGTTTAAAATGAATTAAACTTTGCTTTTTTTAGCAAGAGTGAGCTCAAAAAACTACAAAATCCCTGCTTACATCTTTGACAGATGATTATTTTTATCTGCAGCTACCATATAACACTTATTTAGGCAAAACCATCCATGGACTTCAGATAGGAGTTTTGTCTCCAATAAATAAGAAAATGGCTCTCCAGTAACATTAATATTAGACTGTCACTAGTTAGGATAAGGCTGATAAATTGGCACTCCTGTGGCAGCAAGGGACAATCTCTGGCTGGCACTGTTTGGTTTTAAAAGCAGGGACTAGTGTTCACCAGAAAATATATGAACAGCAGGTTGGCGGAAGGGAGCCCAGAGAAAGCGGTAAGGTTAAAGGTAAAGAAAGCAAAGAGAAGATGCTAAAGCTCATTCAGGCAGAACAAGATGTTTTGAGCATGCAAAGGTCTGGGATCCTCTGCTAGCATGCTGCAGAGAGCTGAGAGACATTTTAGGGGAGTTCAGTAAGGTCAAATGGATCTACAGCTGGGTATTTCCACTGGTTCTGAGATCCACACAGTATCTTAGGACAGCCCAAATTCTTTGTGTGCAAAACTCTCCCTTGGGGTTGTGCCTGGGAACACAGCAGCAGGTCATCTGAGGCAGCTTTCTGTGCAAAACCCCTCTTTGATTTACCAGCTTGAGGGAAAGTCAAAATCTTCTCCAGCACGTGTACCTGGCTTCACAGATTGCATGACAAAATTCCAAATAATTAAAGAGCTGACAAAATGGTGTTAAAAGAGCCAGTATCTCTTCAGGACGCTTCAGATAAGCCGATCATTGCATCCTCAGAACAATGATTTTCTTCTTTGAAGACAGAGATGAAAAACAAGATGAGTAGCTGTTATATCTGATATAATATGAACAGAAACCCGCATGATGTTATTAGAGATATGAATGATACCGGAGTTGTGGCTCCAGGAATTGTAGTAGGAAGGCTTTAATGTTCCAGATGGAAATTGGAGAACAAATACTACTTATTACAGTGGGCCTAAGATACTTAATTGTGGTTACCAACACATTTCTTCGCTGCATGGACTCTGAGTAAACAAGATGCTTAGTAATTGGCTTTAGGGGAGCAATAAAGTCAGATAAGAACCCTACTTACAACAAATAATTTTGTTTTAAGTGAATCAACATGAGTGTATTTTCCTTAAATTAGAAGCAAATGTAAAGAAAAAGTCCATAAGTAATGTTTTTCCAAAAAGGAAAATTTAAGAGTACTATTTAGTGAAATTATCTGAAATGAAGAGCTGCAGAGGAAGTACTGAATGTCTTTAAATTATAGATTCAGCCAGCACCTGGAAACAATACATGAAATAATTCTTCTCTTATTCCCAGCGCCAGGGGCAACACTGACAGATTTAGCCTGAGCGTATGATCAAAGTTTACAGGCCAATAAGAAAAAGGCCAACAGAGAACCACGAGAATAACCAAAGTTCTCAAAAAACATGAGAAAAGCATGAGAATCAGTCTCAAGGGACTTAGATAAGCGCAAAGGAGATTTTAGTTAGAGATTAAGGAAAACTCTCTGTAATGAAACTAGTGAAATGCTGGGCTGAACTCCTAAGTGATGGAAATCCCCATGCAGTGAGTTTTGAAGAACAGATCAGACAGACAGCCACCAGGAGCAGTTAATTACACGTTCACCTCCTCTGAGGCAGAGAGATGGATTAGATGATCTCCCGAGGTCCTTTCCACTCATGGTTCCTACTTCGTCTATGTAGCATCTCCTGCTTTTTCACTTCTTTAATGAAGCAGAGGAAGGAGTGCAAGGCAGGATTTCAGATGCTTAGCCAGCGGGATGAAGGACACAGCAAGCAAAGCAAACTGGAGACTGAAGTCTAGAGGAAAATTAACTTATGACTAAGATCTTTGGCAGCAGAAGAGAAAATACACATTGCATCCTGTCCTGTTTCCCCTGAGCTGGATCTCCTTCAGTCCATCTTTGAGAAAAGGAGTCCATAGCCTACAGGCTACTTGGAGCTAGTTTGAACCACAATAAGAATAAAACACTCCTATATTTAAGTATTTTCCTGTCCTTCTGCTCTTTTTATTTTTCCCAGATTCTTAAACCCTAGTATTTTCTCTGCTCTATCCCACACAAGTGTCACTCCTCATAAAAACAGAAAAAAAAAAAACAGGGCAGTTGGTATAACTAGTTGCTTAAAATTAGTAATTACCATGGCGAATACAGTGCATTTCCAGGGCAGTCTCTGGCATTACTAGACTAATTCATTCATGTCGTGCTACTATTGAGCCTTAAATCTCTGTTTCTCAAGCCGTTTGTTAAAAATAAAGTACTTCAGCATAAAAGGGAGTCAAACAACTGGGATGATTCAGCCCACTCAGGGCGCTATATATTTCTTCTCTGCTCCATCAGTACCTCTGAATTGTAGTTCCCAAAGCAACCAAGCCTCAATCTTCAACCATAATTTTACACCTGCCAGGGAAAGGGATAAGAAGGGCTTTACACCGATGTGTGTACTCGATAATCCTTATTCTGCAGCTGCTTGTTTCCACAAGAGGGCAGAGGATGAAGTTTGCAGCACGTTAACTCCTATAGTGTTATATATGACCGCACAGCGACTGTTTGCCATAAAGTGGCGGCAGCCGTGTATTATTCCCCTATATCACCACAGTATTCTTTACCTACAGTGTTATGATGATATAGTGTGTTGGATCCCTTCTCCAGCTCGTGTGCTGTATATCGTGGCCCCCAGCCTAGCGTTTGCAACAGGGCTCTGTGCAGTTTGACCCTCTGCAGCCTGAGATGAGGTCCAGACTGCCCAGAACAGGAGTGCCAGGCAGTGAAATACTTCCTAGAGTTTTGTGCAGTCATCGCTTCCCCACTCCCTGCCCCACAGCTACTAGTACACACAGCAAGATATGAGCTAACGGCTGGATTTTATTATGAAATTCTTTCTTACTTTTTTCCCCTAAAATAAATAAAAAGAAAATGTAAACAATCCTATTTTCAGCAAAACAAAAAGCTGCTGTCATGCTGGTATAGTCTATAATGGAATACCGTAGCCCTGTATTTCATTATGATTCAGTGTGTTTTCATGTTAGTTGCCAAGGATTCAATGGCTTAACGTGAATTCTAAAATAAGATTAGTATTCCAAATAAAATACTTATGAAATATGTGTATTTCCCATTTCATTCTAATGAGCTTCAGTAAATGCACAGTACTGCTTTTGGGCATAATTTGAATTGAGGAGGGACACAGCTAAATACAGCCATTTGGGACCAGTGTCACATCTGGGCACATAAAAGCAAGAGGGACAGACGTTCAGGTCAGCAAGTCTGCTTTGCAATGGGCTCTGTAGCCATCAGAGCCACAGCACAGGAGGCCTGGCCAAAGAAAGACAGCATGACACATTTCCCCGCAGCCTTCAGCTTTTATGGGACTTTCCAGGACAAGAGTTTGCTTGTGATGCTCCATCTGACATGAGGAGTGGTGTAAAATGGGGTAGTGGTCCCCCACAACCTGCACAGCTAACATGGATTAGGAAGGAGTCATGCGTCCAAATTTCACTGTAACCACTCAATCTAATAGGTTTTTAACATTCTTTAAAACATCAACAGATTCTTCTTCTATATTCTGGAGCAGTGACCACTCCATCATCCAAACATCACCAGCAGCTCCAACACTACTCATACTTCATTCATCTGAATTACTGCAGCAACTAATCAGGTCCAAATAATTTGCCTTTTTCTACTCTGAGATTTATCATCATCTCGGGTCAGTGAGGCTGGGAACAGCCAAGAAACTAGGCTTAAACACAAGTGAAAAATCAGTATCCAACAAGGAAAGTTCTTTCACAAAAATTTCAGACCCTTGCATTTTATTTTGTCAATGCAGACGGGGAAATGGTACAGCACAAATGCACTGCTAAGGAAACAACTACAAAAACGGAGGAATAAATGGTACCACAGGATCTTTTCTGGTCCAAGCTTAAGGCTATACCTACCCCTAGACCGTGGGTGGGTGAGGAGAGACCTGAACCAGCGTCCTCGCAGGCGGGCTGCAGCAGTACAGCCCAGGAGGGAGCCCCATGTATCCCGCTGGGAAGTCTGTGGGAAGCTGCTCAGCAGGAGGAACTGCCCCCAGGACCCCTGCAATCCTTCAACCAGCGCTGCTCTGCCAGCCTTCCTGCGCACAACCAGCAGCTTCCAAAAATCCTACCACACTCCTGCACGCAGCTCCCAGCACTGGGTTTAAAATCGTGATGGTCCAGCGCTGTTACGCCGCAGGGTCTGGGAGCAGCAGGACCTGCAATATGCACCAGAGCAACCACAAGAGCAAACAGGCTCTAAAGTTTGTGTCATCCTTCACAGGGCAAAGCTGTGCTAGCACCTGCGGGTCTCACCTTCAGTGCTCTGCAATGTCACATCTTTGCTGAACAGTTAGAAAAACCTCTCAAAATTCAGCCCATAGTGGGACCACCCATGGTAAGAAAAATGACTAATGCCTAGAGTTATGAAGTAGCCATGACTTTCTGACAACCTTACTCCCCGGGGACCCTTTTTGTATTCCTCTGTTGTTTTCTTTTTCTCTCCTCATTTATTAAGACTGTATAAAACGCTTACTGAGTGGACTTCAGGTCCAAAGCTGAAGGATGATGTATTTCTAGCTAACAGCCTTTTTAAAGAACTAGCTAGAAAAGTGCTGGTAGCATTAAGCAGAAAGATAGCTCTGTAATTAGTGGGAGTCATATGGGAGCAGAAGACTGATATACTGGGGCCAGGAAAGAGAGCAAGTGGGGATGACAGTATGCAAAGGAAAAGGAGAAGCAGCATGGAAGCTGGTGGGTGAAGAAAAATTATCTGGAGAGGCCGCAGTGATGTGCAATATCCAGGAACCAGAGTGAAGAGTGACGATGCGTGCTGTCTGTGATGGCATGTCTGTGTCTGGCGAGGGAGAATAGAAAGGGCCAGACCGCTGCGACTCCCGGAAATGGGGCACATCCATAAACCAACAGGCATTTCTAGTGCCCTCCCAATAATTCAGGTAGTCACTCGATCCCTTACACGAGGGGACAATAAATTGAAGTGCTTTATCACTGAGCTTACGATAGAGCAGAAAATATTGCAACATGGATTCCATTGGCTACTTCCACCATTGGAATGAAAAGGCAGACACCACCACGTTGCTGGTGTGTGATTCCTGGACTGTGTCAACTCGAGGAACCTTCGAAAGGGGACTTAAGAGTGACCGTTACATCAATAAGAAAAATAAATAAACAAGTGTGAGTCCTGGTATAAATAAGAGCAGGATTTTGATCCATATATTTCAGACAGAGGAAACAGTACCCATGGCATTTCCACAGCTCTCCTGCTCACCAACAGTCCTTTGGCCAGACGGCACACAAGTGTTTTCATAATCTTCACAAAATATCTGCCTCAAATATTACTGCACATTCATAACCATATTGGACCTACGTAGGGTAAGAAAAGCAGCTTGGTCGCAATCAGTAATTACGGCAGACTATGATCTTGTTTGGCTCTCTGGCCACACAACGCAACAGACAATGTTTAATTAGAATAAAGTTGACTCATCTTGCAGTACCGAAAAACAAATTTTAAACTTGTCTAGATTACTGTAGATAGGCGCCCAGACATGAGATAATTTGACTGCTGTAAGGCACCCTGCCACACGTTTCAGACTGTTCTGCCACTCGTCCCTCATCACCCAAGACATGCAACCATAAATGCTGAGATTTGTATTATCTTTAAAATGGCCTTAGGCAAGGAGTTGTACATGCGGTGTTGAAAAAAGCAAGCGTGCACAAGTTCTTGGTATGAGAAGTTATTAAAACAAATGCTGCAAAAGAATAATTTTATTTTATGAGGAAAAACCATATTTCAACATAGCAATTTATTAACTGAGCCTACAGAACAGATCCGATTGATCCAATGACAGGGTGTCAATATTCTGTTATTTTGTGCAGTAATAATTACGTTTCCCTCTGCTTTAGCCTACCTTGCACTTAATGAAAGTTACAGATTCTGGGGAAAAGTGAGTTCAGATTACTCTGATTTCTACTTTCTGGTAATTTAAAAATGTTTTCCACAGTGAATTTGCTTGTTGAAAAACACTGACTTCAACAGCTAAAAATATTTTCTCAAAACGGGCTTCTTTCAGAAACTGAAGCAGTTCATTGTTATAAATTGGTATCTAATGTCTTCAGGGTGTTTATAACTACAAAGTCTAGATCTAATCTGTCTTTTTACAGATTTTATTCAAGCTAAGCATTAAAAAGAATTAATGAGAAACTTGATAATAGTTATTTGTTTTCACTCTTTTGTTCTGGGGAGCTGTCACAAAAATAAAATGTTTTCATTTCTATTATTTTTCTCAGTAATATTTTTTTTTAAATCTCTGAAATAAACTGCAAAAGTTTTATCTGCTCTTTTTTGCTTTCGTGGAAAACAGAATTTTCAACCACCTCTGGTGAAGCCAACTCTCTTGTTTGACGCAAAGCGCAGACAGGAGGAGGAAGACGAGCAGGAGAGGTTTTATCATATGGTGAGTTCTACTTGTCCATTCTATAGTCTCCCACATTATCCACAGACTTCTTGAACTAGTTAACCAATAACATAATTCATCCTTGGCATAACTTTACTGGCATTATATCAGGGATTCTATTCAGTCCAACTGTGCCATACCAAGATGCACATTAACTCCCTTAGATTTGGTATGAGAAAGACATACTCTTATTACATGGATAGATATATCCCTATTATACTGATATACACCCAGACTTCTTTTCTTCCCAGAACAACTATAATATAACCACTCATTCCAAAGCTCTCACCGGGAATTTGGAGAGGTATGTTCCCAAAGTATTGCATTTCTATGGTCATTAAAATTAAAGGGTATTTTTCCAGTTTACTACAGCAGAAGGTGAGGCAGAACTTCCAACCTGAACATGACCAGGATACCATTCTCTCTCTTCTGTCTAATCACGGTTCCTTCACCATTCTAAGGTAAATGTAGTATTCTCCCTCTCTTCTGCTAAATTTTGTAATGATGTACTACAGCACCAAAGGGCTGGAATACTGCATACCAAAACTGTCTGCTGGAAATGTTATTTTAAATGTTTGGAGACAGAATGTATTATTCAAGCAAAAGGCACTTCAGTATTTTACCTGATATGGAAACATCTTATTTTAGCCAGAACAAGCAAAACTCTCTAGTTTCCATTCTCGTGTAAGCTATTACCAAGGTTCAACTCTGGAGCGTAATTACTAATATATGAGCTGTGGTACCTGTGATTTTGCAGATGTAGACCAGCCTCTCCCAGATTTTATGAGCTGTTATTCTGAATCAAAACGCAGGGAAGCACGAAGAGTGAAAGCCTCCAAGTCCATATTCAGTTTAAAAAGGGATCTGAATAGTCAACATTTGCACATTTGTTCACCTGCTGATACAATATCAAGTTTGCAGAACTCTGCAGAAAATTTAACCAAAACCTTTTGATCTAGCTATTTTGTACTTGGCCACAGTTTATGCCAGAGCAGGGATCATATTTGCCGGACAGTTCAGAACCACAGCTGAACGTGCTTTGTCCTGGTGTGGTCCCAAAGCACGATGAGTGCTCGCACGACCAAAACAGTTCCTCTACTGAAAGTGCCTTGGCCATTGCGCTCAGACTCCAACCTTGAGACACAGCATAAACAGCATCTGTGCTGCCCTATCTTCAGCTGTGGTTAGGAACAGAGAGGAAATCAGTAATTCCTGGAGCTGGCAAAGATTCAGTGCTTTGCTTCTTTACACCCGCTCCCAAAAGAGTTATAGTGAGTGTCCAGGTCTGGCTTGGTTTATTGCTCAGCCCTGTCCCAGAGAGGCGTTTTTAAAACAACGCTGCTTCCACCTTCTACTGAGACCTTCCTAGCAGGAGCTTTTCGAAGACAGAGTCTGTGCTGCCTTTTCCTCTTACCTTTCTCTGTATATATCTGCACCTGCTGCTATGGCCTCCTTTGTTCTGCTGGAGAATCCTTGACTTTGCAGGGTAAGAAAAATGCCCTGCGACAAAGGACACTGAAGAAATCCGCAGTGCTTTTTTGGTGCTTTGGTAAGTAAAACTGACCTAGATATCACAAACAGCAGGAGGAGAAAAATGCAAATACCTCTCGCTCTATACGAAATTATTCAACACAACAGAAATCTAAGGGATCCAAAAGGTGAGGGATGATTTATAAGGGCAGATGTGGGAATATTCTTTCCACTTCCCCAGCTGTGGATTTCTGATGTGCACAGCTGTGTCCTCTTTTTTACCATTCGAACTGCTGTCTCTACAGCACAGCTCCCCTGACTTCTTTTTCCTCCTAAAAATCTTTGCTTCAGCTGGCTGTTTCTTATTAAGCTTCCCCCAGAGACAGTTGTATTTTTAAGATATTAAAATAAAGAAAAAAAACCTTAAAGAGGCCATATGTCTGTGCGCAGGCACGCGTGTGTGGCAAAGCCTGTCTTAAAATAGTCTTTCTTTTTCCCTTTTGTTTTTTAATGTTTGCATAGAAAAAAAAAATCCCTTTCCTATTTCAGAGGACTATAGCTCTGAACAAATGTTGCAATTATGCTTCTCAAAAGCAGATAAGTGACAGGTAAAAAAAATTAAACTCACTTAGGCAAGGCAGGTTTAGAATGTCTCTAATGAACAGAAATTACTTCAGTGAGTCTCCCTTTTTGGTTTGAAAGCCCAGAAATCATGATAATTTGAGCTTTTCCTGTATTTTTTTCAGTGCATTATAATTAAGCTCCAATTTGTGATGTCTCTCAAGTCAGCTAGATTTTTAACTTATATATCTGCTCCAAGGAAGCAGCCAGTGCTGTACAGTTGGTCAACACGACAGCTCATTCATATCTTTGCATCACTGGTCAGCTGGAAACACAGAAAAAAGTCATGAATATTCGAGATACTCTGGTTTCCTCTCCAGAGGCCAGCACCCATCCATCCAGTGCTGGATCAAATCTTTGCAATGCTTTTAAGTGGTTCAGCTTCGTGCACAAAAGATGACTTATTTCAGGGCCACTGCTGGGACAATTACAGCAGCTTCAAGCAAATTTTTCCATCAACCCCATCCACACCAGCTCTGCAGGAGCTATTTCTAGCGGGTGCAGTGTGCCCAGGCAGGTTTCACAGCAGGGTACCGCTGCGCCCCAACTAACGGCACGGAGGATGCAGACAGGGGCTCTCCACCTTTCCTGGAACTCCCTTCAAAAGCAACTCTGGAGGGGCCAAGACGTTACTGTGCAAAACCTGTGAGACCTTTAACTGGAGGGTGCTTTGCGAAGGCAGAGTACGTATCACTGTCTAAGTGACAGCCAGAGGGGAGACTTTGCTCTGGTAAAGGAAGAAAAGTAGTTGCTGATGAGCCCATACCAGTTCCCTCTCCTTCTCCTTTTTATTGCAACTCACTGAGAATAAACACGGTGAAGCAGTTTAATATAGCCTTTAATTATCTCTCAAGCACTTCCATAATGCAATTTAGCCAAGGCACTGTGATTCTGCCTGTTTTGCCTTCCATAGTCTATTACCCATAAGTCCAGAGAGCTTTTCTTTCAGCCTTCCCTCCATCCCCTCTCCCCCTTCCCTCTTATTTCCCCTAGAGGAAAAATTCCCAGAGGACTGTGACTATGCAGGACCTCTGGAAGCTGCGCTCCCAGGAGTTCAAGGCAACACTGCATCCCTTCAAGTCCACCACTGGCAAATTCTAAGCTCTCTTAACGGCTCAAGTGACTGATAAGCTCAGTTTACCATTCCAGCAGAAAGTTCCGTGCCCTAAGCTAACATCACAGGCAATGCCATAACTCAACTCCCAGGCTCTGCTTCCACCTATAAACTGAGATACAGTGTCATAGTTATCCCAGCAGGAAAAGTTTGACACACACAACTGACTTCAATCAAAGTTTTTACATCCTTCATATAAAATATTAAGTATTTTAAACAAACTCATATATTTATAAACTATAACAATATTCCATACCATCAACTTGTAAAAGTTTAAAGTCAACTACAGATGATACATATTTGATGCAAACCACTGTAACTTGATAATAAAAAGATTAGTTATAGAGCTATAAAAATGTTATGTCAGGTTTTTACAGCTGATCATTAATACTGTAAAATGGAGTTATGTTTTTATGCTTTGTCAGCTGACAAAAACAACAAAAATCTGAAGGAGACCCTGAACTTTCTTTAACAGAGATCTTAAATTGACCCATTCAGAGAAACATCATCTTAAAGGCTACAAAATACTCCTGCAGTCTACAGAACTCCTTATAAATAGGTTAGTAATCAGCAGAGACCTCAAAGTCCAAATGCACTCAAAGTCTCCACTGGGTTTGTAGTTGCTACAGTTCAAAAGAAAACATTATCTGACATCAGGAACAAAAGAATGATCATCTTTTTATGTTTTGTAATAAATCTTGAATGGCACTGAACAGTTGGAAGTAAAACGCACCAAGTTTACTGGGTGGAGGTTTGCACTGGTGTGGAGGATGGATAGGCAGGGACAACATTTACCAAACAGCAGTAGGAGATGTGAACAGACAGAGAAACACTGGAAATTATGACTTTTTTCAGGTTGTGTGGAAATGCTGACAGGCACCAGGATTTGCACACACAGGAGCCCTCAGGAAAGCAAATCCAAATTAACTTTTGAAATTGATCCCTTTAACGTATTGACAGCAACAGCGGCCAGCTAAAGTTCTGATTAGGAATGACCATACTGGAATTCCTCTTATTCTCTTTGGAAGAAAATTTTACCAAATTTATTCAGAGCCACTCACAATCGTGAGCTGGGAAACCCACATGGGGCTTTACCGGATTTAGTTAATTCACAAGTATAACTACTGTGGACAAAGTCTGAGCATCTCCCTTTAATCAAGGGCTCACCTGCATGTCACGCTGCTTCCCATGCTGCCCACCTGGGCCTCTCTTCCCTTTTACATATCTAACTTTCATTTTATTTTTCCTGGAGTATCCATTGGAAACTTAGGGAGCCCCCAAGCCTACAATCTGTGTTTTTCTGCACTATTAATAACAATGTGCTGGAGCAGTGAAAGACCTGTTGATGCCCTGATGGACTGTGAGAAAAAGGAAAGTGATTTTTTTAAAGCTGCATTTTAAATCAGCTCATTAAACATATTGTTTTATTTTGTTTTGCACTGCATGACATCAGCACTCTCTATTTCCTATTCATTGGAGGTTAAAACATCCAAATGGATTCTGCTTCCAGGCCTACGGTCCAAGTTGTGATTTGGTTAAGCAAGATGGGCCAGATTTTCTCGTGGAAAAAAAAAAAAATCCATTCAAAATCAGAAAAATTATTCATCCCAACAGATAATTTGGCTTGGAAATGATATTTTCTTTTAAAGCAATTTAGCAGAGGCCTGTGCAAATCCAAGCAAATTTCCACTGACTATGAGAGTTTTAACAAATTTTTAAAAGTGTGTGTGTATATATATATATATATATATATTTCCCCCCAAGTGAATCCTCATTTTCATTTGCACCAAACCCCTAAAGATATTTGTTACATGTAACCTAGTTGACGGTTATTTTCCCATTCTTTTCTTTTTCAAGGTGCTTTGGAAGGCATGACCTGGTGCCGGGGCCCAGTGACAGCATATCTACAGAGCTCTCATCAAGCAAGTCGAGGGGAAACGCAGAAATTAATAACTTTGACAGTCTTTGTATTAAGCAGGGATAGGAGCATGGTATTGTGGAATCAAATCCTGAAGCAGTCTGAGGAAGCTGTTATACTCTGAGAAAATTCTTCCAAATCTCTTAAGTCAGCAGATCCTCTGTTTGATTTTACCCCTTGATTTTGAGCTAGTTCAAAGTTTCAGATGAAGGAAATTGTGGGGACTGGATTAAGTATCGTGCTTGGCTTTTCATCTTAAACCATGAGCGTTACATAGTCAACATACGAATGTTTTCCACTCAGAGCTATCCACAGGTTCAAAATGCTGGTATTGGTGAGCCTGAACTGTTGATAACTAGTGAACACTTGCTTTGAACAAAAACCTAAGCAGCCTTTATCTTGAGGAGTACAGGAATAGAGCCAGAACCACACGGCTTAATAGATTCCACAAATCAGCCTCATCTGGGGAAGAGAAGTTATTATACCTGAATTATCACCCGAAGAGATCCTGCTGTAATCTCTACTAGAAAAACCTCACCAAAGTAAAGGACAATTAATGTACCGGGGTACCGTGAACACCTATCTCTGTGCATGGTATACAGCACACGAGAAGACCAACCTGCAGCTAACATCACAGAAGATAAAATCCTGCAGTCACTATCCTGCCACCTGCGCTCCAAGCGCTGAACATGAGGACTGAAATCCTCCACAGCTGCTGCCACCATCAGCTGGCATTTGTCACAGATCAGATCTGAAGAAAGAAGATCCAAAACGCAGTTGAGTCCCAGAGGATCACAACCATCAGGATAAGGTTGAAAAGTAGGAACAAAACCATAATGCATGGTCAGAAGATGTGCTGGTAAACGCCACAACTGGCTATACACATGCCACAAGCATCACATACATGAACACACATGTTGAAATTTAAAAAAAAGAATCGACAACCTTAAGCTTATACTTTGCTGTATGTGCTTTTACTGTTACGGATATGTGATATAAATACAACTGCACAAGGTAAAAACTGCAACATACATGGCAGTGAATGACTAGTTGATCATTCCACAAAACATATCTTAATGGCACTAATAATGCCTTAATGTCTTCTCCTGATGCCCACACCAGTCTGTCTGCAGTAGTTCCCCATCTGAAGCCCAGGGGGTTATCCAGAATAACAAGTCCAAACTAGAAACTTAAATTTTTCTATTTCTTACACAGTTACATGTAAGAGAAAAGCTCTGAAAGTTCATCTTTCATATCCCTGCTGCCTTTTCTCTTTGCCAGTTTTCATGTTTCTTGAGATAAGTATTTTTTTTGTCATTCTCCTTAGAATAAATTATATGTGGTAAATACAGTCAGTGTGCTCTGATCTTGGCTTGGAGAAAGCTTCTTGGCCTGGTTAAAAAAAAAAATATATTTAAAAGCTTGCTCTTTAAGATTTAAGGTGAATATAAACAGAAGGCTGGCTCCTATTGCAGTGCAGACATGACTGAAATTATCTTTAGAAATGAGATTTCGGTTCCTTAGATCCTTTAAAAAAAGTGTAACTTCCTTGCCTGTGCATGGTGCGTCTGCTGCAGTGATGGAGACGTTTTAAACCTGTCTGAAGGAACGGAGCTGTTTGGGAAGCTGAGGCTGGGCTGGTTCACTCCTGGGGCCGCTCAGGGAAGGGAGAAGCAGGGAGCTGTGTGTTCAGGGCATCCCAGAAGTTAAGTCCTAAAAACACTTTGTGTTTGCAAATGAGACGTTTACAAACAATAATGAAGAACCGCGATGTTTATTCGCCTCCCTTTGCGGAGGAGGTGGCTCAGGCGCGGGAGGGCTGTCATTTCTGATTACCCAGGAAAGGCCCACGGAAGCTCTGGTGTCTCTGCACCTGCTCTAACCAGCTTGATCAGTTGCAGATGGTCTAACACCAGCAAATAAAAGGATGGATCTGCTTCCTTCATTCCTGGCACTGTGCAGAAGCAGCTGCACTGGTTTTCCATGCTCCTCAGATTACACCCATGCGAAGTACCTTCATAAATCTTTTCAAGCTCAGTCTTTGTTAACTGCTGTCCCTTTAATTCAGCATTTCTGCAGCATTTAGTGTCACCTTTTCATAGCGTGCCTCTTTTTACTGCTAATTAGCTTCTTTGGAGTATAAATTCTCCCTCCCTCCAACATTTTTTTTGTTTGTTTTTCCAAGACACCAGGCTTCCCTTCCCTTGTATTTTTATAAAGCACAAAATCATCTGCATAAAAGTACTTCCAGTATTTCACTGGAAAAAGGTTATTTCCCATCGTACCCAAGAGTGACAGTGGTTTCTTATTCTCATAACGCAGGCATGAAACACCCCTGAGCCTGTCGCCCCCCACAACAGAACACGTCACTTTTAATCAAACTGTTTCTCTGTTTGTTAATCTTAACTCCCAAACCAATCTAAGGATGAGAGGGAGGAGGAAAAGCAAAACAACAAACAAAGAAAACAAAACCAAAACTACAACAACAAAACAAACAAAAAAAACCCAACAAAATCTTGACCACAAGCCTGTCTCATCTAATAAAATTGCAGTAAGCTGCCCAATCAAAAGTCTCTGGAAAAAAAGCAATCGCTGAGGATTCAGCAGGGAAGATGACCTCTGCCTACGGCCTCCAAAAGATGACCGGTGGCACTGGCTCTGTGGCTCTCTCAAAATGGAGGTGTCTTCTTTTAGACTTCACACTGTTATTTCTATCTCTTTGGCTCACAAAGCTGCTTTCAGCAGCTTCTTTTCAAGCTGCTTCTTAATTCTACTTACAACCAAAGGTAGCTGGGTTTTCAGAGAGGCAAAACCAGCACTTCAAGGAGCCTTGGGAGGGGCAGCGCAGAGCGTATGGGGGAAACCTGCTGATAACAAGACAAGTTTCGTGTCTAAATATTACGTGCAGTTCCAGAGTCTTCACTGCCATTCATGTGCCCGTATTATAGAATCATAGAATGGTTAAAGATGTGTGCTTCAGTTTGCAAAACACCTGCAATTTGTGTGGTTTCAGCAAACTCCCTTATGTCCTTTCCGAGTTTCGACCAGGCCCACGCTGTTCAGGCACAGGGTGGAAAATGTGGTGGGACTTTAAACGCCCTAAAATTGTGATTGATCTTCCCTCTCTGTGTCCATTAGGTTCCCACAATGATTCAGGATGCTACAGGCTGAGGCATTAACAGCTGTAAGTGTTCATTAAAAGCAGTGGGCCCCATGCTGGAACCAACATAAGGGAACAGCATGCAGCACCACATCAACACCTATTTAGTTTCACAGTCCTACCAGACCTAACCAGTACAATGGTGCATCTCAGCAGAATGAACTGAGATGTCTCATTAAGTTAACGCTTATCTCTGTGCTCTGAGCTCACCTTTCAAGAAATCACCATTCAACCAACAGAGCTGGGATGCTCTGCATGCAAACACACTCTGTTATTCAACATGTCACTTCAGAGAGGCTGCACACAGCTGGTTCCATGTAGGCAGCTGCCAGAAAAACTTCGCTGTTGAAGAGAAGGATTTGCTGTGGCTCCAGAACTGGGGGCAGAAGGAGAATAAAGTGTCCTGGGTATCCCTTGCAAAGCATGGGGAGCTCTTCCAGTCCCCAGGCTGCAAGGTATTGAAGTGATCGACAGAGACATCCCCGCATTCTGCAGTTTGTGAGCGGTAAGAGATTACAGTGATTAACAAGGACATCGGAGCCGTTCATAGGGTGAACTCACACCCTCGGACAGTGAGAAATTATCGTGATTAGCTAGTCAGAACAATTAAAATTTCACAGGGCGAACCGAGATCTGCGGACAGGGAGATGTAATGATTAAGTGAGTCATGTCCACCACCTCGTCAGGGGGAGGCTCAGATTCATGGGCAGCAAGATGGTTATTAACATGGCAACATCAATAGTTATTAACCTGGCTGCATCGGCGTTGTTCACAGAATGAACTTCGCTTCATTGGGGGAGACAGGGAGAAAACGATTAACAAAAGAACTTAGCAGCACTCTCAAACTGAATTAAGATGTATGGACAGAAACAAGATTAATGCAAATACATCAGCGTTGACCGCAGTGTGATCAGACTCACAGGCAGAAGACTCAGATTAACACAGTCTTGTCATGTCGACTTGTTGGATGGCTCCTCGTTAGGAGGGCTCGGACAGCGACTGTGCCTCCAGAATTCAAGGTTAAATGTCACTCGATTTGGCAGTCGGTGAAATCAAGCCAAAAGGGGAAGCAATTATCTACTCCAGACAGACCCTCACATCTGTACAAATGTTCTGATGTCTGCTGGGCAGTGCCAAATACATCAATTAGCTTGTAGAGAAGCAACACTAGAAACCATGTCACTGCCTGATCTCCAAAGCCAGGAGAGCCTCGTGGGTTTTCACAGAGGGTTAATGAAACTCAAGATTCAAGACAAGTTTTGGTACTTTGCAAACTTCCTATGTTAACACAGAGGCAACAATTAAGAGCCACATATACTCAGCCTTTACACTCCCATATGGTACGTTACGGCATGAAATGACCAGTAGCCACAGAGACAGTGGCAGACATACAAAATCCACATTCAGTGCTGATAAAACCAATTAAACTGATAACCTTGCAGACTAAACCTCTCTTTTCACAGGACAGATACAGCAACATAATTGATTACCACCTAGCTGGGTTCCACAGCTTAGAGACACTGGCACAGCTGGGATTTCGGGGAGCTAACAGGGGAAACCGTCACTCTCTCTGTAACTCCAATACTTCCCTTTCTGAAGGGTCTTTGGGTCTGTGCTCTAGTTTCTGAAAAGCTTGGCTACATGTCAGATCAATCAATATTAACATATCACAACTATACAGTCTATGTGACACTTCTCTGAGCCCTTTGGCATCCTTGAGAAATTTGGAAATGCATTTTAAATGCATTGGAAAAGTCAGAAACAGAAAGGCAGAGAGCGAGAGCTGCTACTACATATCCAGAAAGAGATTTTCCTGGACAAGGTCTTTTGGCCACTGTGACTACAAGTCGAACTCTTATTTCAGTATTTCAGCCAACTGTGTACCAAATTGCTTCCTAAGGCCTGCAAATGGCCTAACCACCCTTAGTTAAGAGCAGAGGGCAATGATCTTGGAAGTGGAAAACTCTTATGCCCTCCTACTTTGAGACCAGAAGGAAAGTGAAGAAAAAGTCAGCAGGAGATTGAAGTGTCAGGAAAAGCTGTCTCCTATGGCTTGGGTACAATGCAATTCTGTGTACAAAGAGCTAGCTAATTATTTCTTACTGCATATCAGCTAAAGCTGACCTGATTAAAATCATAAATCAGCCAATGCCTCTGTTTTTATGCTGCAAGAATCAATGTCTGTGTTTGCATATTAATTAAGATATGCTAAGTAATCAAAAATGTTTGCTAGGAAAAAAAAAATAGATTGTAACCTGACAGAAGCAAACACAGAAGCGTGGTACACCAGCTTTACAAAAAGCTTCCTCTGTTTATACTGTACCCTTCGAAATGATGAGCAGTTTCCAACCGCCTGTGATTTCCTTCCCTCAATTTTTAACAGAAAATGTCCCCCTCATTTGTATCCCATGGCTTGTTTCTACTTGGTGGGAAAATAGCATGAAAGCTGCTGTCAGGCTAGAAAGCTGTGTAACTTCATAAGCTCCAGCATATTTTTTGGCTATTCTTCCCCATGTGCTATGCAATATCAGATTAATGTCACTGTTCAGCAAAGCTTGGAGCATTGATGTTGAAACATTAAAGCTATTTCATCAATATCAGGTTTGGAGAGAGGTTATTTGTGGTCATTAGAATAGAAGAGCATTTATTCTGGACATCAGAGAAATCCCCATGGGTCCCAGAAATCATGCTGCAATCCCCATAACGCCGTTAATATAATGGCCTCCTTCTTCTTTATTAGAATTTTATGGCTAAGTAGGATGTAAGGAAAACTATCAAGTCAGTGGAGTCCAGCACCCTACAGTCACTCTTGTCACAGAGTCCATATGCTGTTCTCTGTTGGTTTTCCTGTGTGAGAAACAACGTTCATTAACCGGTATCGCTGAGCCTTTTCTCTTAGCAGCTACAGGACTCTACGGGGCTAGTATCTCCTGCAGGATGCTAAAATACCCTGCCCCAGTTACAGTGTACAAAGTAGCTGCAAATGCTTTATTTTATCCTCACGTTATGCTAATTCAATAAGAAGTGGTTCAGGTTTGGGGCGTTTTTTCCCCTTAGTGTTCCAAGTCAGAGCTCAGAGGGCCAAAGCCAGGATCACGTCTCCATCAGAGCACTGCCTGCAGCCTTGTCATAAAGCGTGAAAATGTTTCTCATCAGGCATCCAGCAGCTTTTTTCACCAGCCCAAAGGGATGGAGTGAAAGATCTGCTGCCACCCACACCCTAAACGGGGACATTTTTGGTCTCCCACTTTTTTTTTTTGCCCCATTTTTACATCAACCCAGAGACATCCCTAGACCTGAAACTTCTTGGCTTCTCTTCTCTGCCTCCCACAGCAACAGGTGAAACCACAGTGTCAACTGAGCCGTGCAAAACTGCCAGTCAACTGGGTTATGCTCCAGGGCCCGTTCACCATGATACATCCAAAAGAGATTTATGCAAAATGCTATGCTAATTTAGGCAGGAGGTATATGTGCTGCATCTGTCTGTCTGCAATCAAGCAAGAGGAGTTGCTACATTTGGATGCTGCTGCTGCAAAAGCAACACCACAAAGACAGATGGGTTGAGCCAGCAGCAAGAATCTAATCCCAAAAAAAAAGCTATGATTTCCAAACTAAAAGGCAAGCACACACCCTCTTGATGGAATAACCTGCCGGCATTTGGCTGGCTGTCCCTGTAGCGCTTCCCAAAGTTGCTGTGATGACACTGTCCTGTGGGGCAATTTTGGGCTGACTAACGACATTGCCTCTGCACAGGGTGATGCTCTTTGTTGAGCAATGGGCTTGATTCTGCCAGGAGATTTCAGATAGAAAAAGGCCTGTAAAGACCAAAAGGAATAAATTTTGGGTTTGGAATACAGCCATTTCACTTATTACAACTCTCTGGTACAACATCACAACCAGCTTCTTATAAGAATTCCAAATAAAAGGACTTCACCAAAGGAAATACCATCACCTGTTATGTACAGACATAAAATTAGCACCTTGAAGAGAGTTTTACCCATAAAAGTGTTTAAACCTTATAAATTCCTTAATGCTTTTCCCACTATCATGAGTCCTTAAATTGCCCCTGCAGAGAGCACTAATTCTGTTCTTCAATTCCTGCCTATAAAAGTTTCAGTAAGGCAAGCAGAGAACAGACCCTTTCCCAACAACCCAATAAAAACGGCAGATAAAATATCAGACACATTCTTGTAGCAAGTTAAGAAACCTGCAGTCTGCTCAAGGACATTTTGTGCACAGGAAGCGGGGGGGGGGAAGAGATAGACAAAGAAAAAGAGACAGGCTAAATTAATCAGTTAATTATTCACTGTGAATTATTTACTCAGATGCAGTTAATTAAGAAACACTTTTAGCGTGAACATTTTTCTGTCCCTTACCTCTGAAAATGAAACTATATTTGAAACCTTCCCAAAGGCACAAGTCTAAGATGGGTGCTGGAGGACTTAAGCCCCACAGCTGGTGCTTCTACCTGTCCAGATGTGAGCCAGCTGTGGGATAAAAACTGAATAACTACAATAGTGTAGCAATGGGGCTCAGCTAAGGTGGTTAGACTCCCAAATGCAGACGCAAATCTGGATACAGCCCTGCCCAGATGAGTTTTGCCACATTCAAGGTTGGAGCTGCTTATACCTGAGCAGGTCAGACCTTAGGCAGGGAGACAGTTACATCTAAATCTGCTCAAAGGTACACAAAATTTCTCAGAAGAGGAAATGCCTTGTGGTGCATAAGACCTTGGGCAGCTATTCCTTGCTTAGAGCTATGAAATTCTCCTGCAGTACAAATTAACCGCAGCCACAGCAACCGACAACCTAGACTAAAGGCAATTGTACAATTTTTTGCGTTCTTCTTCTAACGAGAAGATTGTAGTTACTCCACACCCATGGCTTATATCTACTCCTTCAAAATATTTTGCATTGCCTCTTGCTCAATTTTAAGCAACTATCAGACCTTAGCACCTTTTCTTACTGGGAAGACAAAGCAAGAAAAGCTTATGAGCAAGGATAATTCTGCATGGGAAAAGATCAGAGTTTTCTTAGGTGCCTTTCGCATAGCGAGAGACAGAAAACACCTGGTACATGTGCAAGCCTTGCAGCAGCACGGGGACCGTGCACACGGGCATTGATCCAGTTGTGCACATAGCCAGGGCAATGCACCCACACAGACATGTGAGAGCAAGATCTCTTCTGGGTCATAATTTTGCTCTCTTCGCCCACACTTACAATGTGCAATAATTTAACTTCCCAGTAGGAATGATATTTGCAGAACGCAATAAGACGGCATCATTTTTAAATTACGAATTGTTGCTTCTGCCAAGTTTTCTCCTACTTATACTTTTCCACCATATGTTTCTTATACAGTGATTATACTTTATCACTTAGAGAACGTTGTGAGTTTATTTCAAAATTTCCCCACAAAAAGAAAAATGCATTGTTTTATTAAGTTATCCTGAAAATATTATCCCTAAGCTGAGCATATCTCATGGCTGCAGTACAGATCCTATTGACCTCCATCTTTCCATGTATATAACATACACATGAAAAGAGCAGAGCTCTTAAACTTTTGGAGCAAGATCCAAAAACATCTGTCCCTCTACTAAAAAAAGAACAGCAGTTTATTCTGATTTGGCTAGGGAGCGCATGCTTTTGGATTTGCAGATTTGCATTTGCAAACATTGTGGATGATAAGCTATGTGGCCTGTATTTTACATCTGGTGAGAATATATGAACTTCATAGTCCCTTCTGAAGTTTAAAAAAAAAAAAAAAAAATCTATTTAAGCATGAAAAGTTGCATTTTTTGGTAACATTTTACATTATGGTTTCACTAGTCGCTGAAGGTTGTATAATTAGTATCTGAACTAGCTTTAGGACATCCAGAAACCAACTTTCCTTGAACATTTCCCCTTGGTGGCCATCCAGTATGTCACTTTGGTACATCTGCTTGTGCCTGTCAGCAGCAAATAATCTTGGCTGGCAGATTAATTGAATAACGTGCATTGCAATGATTTTTTCATTGTTCCTCATTTATGCCGTAATATCTAAATGTTGTATGACTCCCTGGGACTTCCAGCATGGATTTTGGATTGTAACGGTCACAACAGTACAAACTGACAATGCCAAAAATTATTATGGATTTCACAATCTGATTTTGGTGACTGTTTTAGACAAATATTTATTTCATAGAATCATAGAAACATAGAATACCAGGCTGGAAGGTACCTTAAAGATCATCTGGTCCAACCTTTCTTGTTCTCTCAGCCATTCCTCACACAGCAGGCTTCCTGCTCCTTTGATCATCTTTGAGGCCCTCCTTTGAACCTTCTCCAGCCTGTCCACATCATTTTTGTTTAGTGGGAACAAAACTGAACACAGTATTCCAGTTGTGGCCTGACTAGCAGTGAGCGGAGAGGGATAATGACTTCTTTATCTCTGCTGGTGACGCCTTTGTTGATGCAACCCAGCATCCCGTTGGCTTTGCCACACCAGCACACTCTGCACTCACATTGAGCTGCTTGTCCACCACAACCCCCAGGTCCCTTTCCACAAAGCAGCTCCCCAGCCAGGTTTGCCCCAGAAACATTTACAGAAAACAAACACAAAAGAATAACAATGACAGCTGAATGAAAATTAAACATAAATGTTTGATTTCAAACAAATGTGAAAATGTTTTCTACTTGTAGAGCTTATGCTGCTCTAATATGGAGTTGTGGCCCCTTGTAGTGGTGTCACACAGTTTAATACAGGGTCAAGCTGGTAGTCTAAGTCCTAGCATAATTTATATTCATGCATGATTTTTGCAATATGTTTGTTTTTCTCATGTGTTTTAAAAGGCAGGAGACCTGAAGAAATTACTTGTGTCTGGTAAAAATAGTTTGTCTCAGTGGGGACGATGTTAATCACTAGACAGCATAATGCATTTCATAACTTTCAAATTAAATATTAAGCATTTTAACAATGTTTTGGCTATTCTGTCACAACCACCCTACTGTAGGTCATAGTAGGGCATTTGTCTTCAAATATTGCATGCTGTTTCTTGCTGATCATCCCCTAAAAGACTGATTACTGCATTAAACTTGAACATAAAACTACTGGTATTGCTTTACAATCTACACAGCTGGAGAAATTAATCTATTCCGGTTTATGATGAAGGGAAATGAAGAGCTACAGCAGAGCCATAAAGAGACTTTGTGGTGGACAATGCAGAAAGCCAGTGGTTTTCTGCTTTGCTTTGGCTTCCAAATAAATGTAAACCCATGCACTGTTCTGTCTTTTGTCCCAGGGTTCCCTTTGTGCCATGCAAAATATTCAGGAAAGCTGAGCTGTCTTAATAGGCCGCTGAGCTTCTTTTAGTTGTTTGCTATTCCCTTACAGCTCCTATTTCGTCCTTATCTTTACACTATTTAAGCATCAAACACCACCACACAAAATAATAGCGGTTTGATCGCATACAGTTACTGCATACGGTCACAGTGCCAAACAGCCCGATGCAAAGATGAATAAACTTCATGTGAAGCTGCTCGTGCTAAGGTTTGTGACTGATTATTGCAACAAGTGTTATCTATTAAGCGTTTTCCTTTTCATCCCATTTAAGAAATGAAATCCAGATGCAAAGATAGTCTGTACAATGTGTTTCAATATGATGCAACCGCCAGCCAGAATTTGCAAAGTGATGGCCATAGCTGATACGCAGCTTTCTCCTACTTAAAATCTCCCTTATTTAAGGAAAGCACTTACATCCTCACATGCTATTTTTTTCTTCTGTTGGCAATACATTACTGATTTGTAACTACTGCATTTTTTACATGATCCCTGCACTAACGGTGCTTACTCATTGCTTCAAATTAGCAAAAAAGTACTATCCTAGACTCAAAATCTATTCTGGTCTAAGCTCTGCCACCAAAGTATAAGCAACTCATCCTTTCTCATACTTCCTGCACGTTTGTACCAGAGAGGATACATGAACACTATATATTAACCACAGGTTACTCCTGATGGCCTTTAAAACCATCCTGAATTCAAGCAGCAGTCTGTGTCAGTAAGCATTATGTACATCATACACTTATTTTGGAGCAAAAGAAAAATAAAATATTCCTCACCAATTTCATGTCTGTATTCCAAGACTGTGACACAAGAAAGCACAAATCTACCAGAGCCACAGGAGATCTTGCTCAAGTCTCTTTCATTTAGATTTACTAAAGATAATATTAAGTAAGCAAATTACTTTGATTCCCCTAAGAAACAGTAATAAATAGGGTACTAGAAATAAAATCACTAAACATCAAAAATTACTAGAATTTTTTGTGGGAATAAATGGCTGGCTTATTGCCTTTAAAATAAATACACAAACTGTTAAACATCTGAAGTTTCTGTGGCATGAAACTTAATAGTAAAGAAGAATGAAAAATTATTTTTCTTTGCTGGTTGTGTACTAGACACAAATCTAAGAAATGGTGCTTATGTCTTCAAGGAGCACTGAAGATTGTATTTTCTT
Source organism: Tetrax tetrax (assembly GCA_009806455.1). Taxonomy (NCBI): domain Eukaryota; kingdom Metazoa; phylum Chordata; class Aves; order Otidiformes; family Otididae; genus Tetrax; species Tetrax tetrax. Next base: position 638,233 of record WHYT01017835.1, read on the forward strand.
TTACTCATATGCTTACAGAATACTTAAATGCTTACAGAAGCAGAGAGTAAGTATTGTCCAGCGCAAAAAGTCAACATGAATTTTCTCAGTGTCTTACTATCTTGCAGAACCTCAGTCCTGAACACCATCAGTCATTTCTATTTCAGCCCACACCACCATGCTTTTTTAAGAACACACCTTCGGCCTGCCTAGAACAAACTGACGTAATCTGAACTTGGCTTCCTGCTTTCCTCATACTTGACTGCAACGTTTGGAGGCTGCCCGATGCTCAGGGGTGATCCCTGGAGAGAGAGATGGGCTATGAGTCAGACCCCAGCTGGGTTTGCATGCAGCATTTGCAGTGAGAAGACTCTGGTGGAAAAGGCTTTTGAAGGACGCTTCATGAAGGACACTTCAGAAACTCATTCACATCCCTTTCCCCTCCCAGGCAAACTACCGCCTACGGCCCAACAGCTTGGGCAAACTCACCGTACCTTTTCCATCAGCCGTGGAGGCAGACTTCAAGAGCTGGAGGTGCTTATGGCCAGTTGGCAATTAATTTGAAACAGATCCTGTAAATCTGTTGTCTTAAAGTTTGGTAGCTAATTTTCATCCAGAGGCTATAATATCCCTGATCACAGTATTGTCACAGTTTCCTCTTAAAATTCCTGAAGCTTTAATTGAAAATAATCAGCGGTGGAAGTTGTTCTAACAGTCCACATTCACTGACGTAAACAAACACAAGACTTGAAAGCTGTGAATGCTTCTGTTTGCATCTGCGGCTCTTTCACCAAAAGGCATGTTGTTGATTTCATTTATTCCAAACACAGAATGAATGAATGCTTAATTTGGAAGCCTATAAATAATAAGCATGCTCCATTACGGCAGCAGCATCTAGAAGCAGGCTTGAAATTATGTTCCTGAGTCACTAATGCTATTAAGAATTTCTATACACTAAGCCCCAGATACACTCAGAAATCCACAGGGAAGTGTGTTCCACCCACTTGGGGACAGCCCCCACTGTAGTTCAGGCACTATAGCTTTCAGCAGCACAAAGCCTCTTTATGAATTATCCCCATTACTACAATAATCCTTTATTGGTTCCCAGCAACAAAGTTAAACACGAGGTGAATTTAGTGCAACAGGAAGCGACAAAGGAAGAACAACGCCTTTATCAATTTTCTTGCACTTGCCGGAAGATGGCAAAGATCTGGAGAGTACTTGGGTAATTTGAAGCATTTTGCATGATCAATAACAGTGAGAGATGCACAGCTTGTTACCACCATCCTGAGTGACAGGCACCTGAAACATATTCCTCTCCTGATGTCTTTCTCCGGAAGAGACAAGTGATTGTGGCAAACTGTCTGAGACAGGCAGGCACATAGCTGAGATGAGATTCATGTCTTTTTCTCTTTGCAGTCTCTCTGGACCCATGGGATGACAGGTTGCCATGTACAGAAACCAAGAAGCCTTGATGTACAGGGCAGGACCAACATGTACCTCTCGGCTCACAGCCTGATGTCTACAAGATTCACCTTTCCTCATTGAAAAACTGCACAATTCAATATGACTCCTCAGCAGAGATGAATGTACCACCAACCTATTTTCCTATACTCTGGTATCTACAAAAATGCTTGGAAGTTGACCTGGTGCTGCTGAGCTTGATGACCAACCATTTCTTCACCCAAGCCAGTGGCTGACTTCCCGCTTGCTGTAAGGAGACCGGCACTGGAGAAAGGAGTGGGACATACTCCCAAGCAAGCTACAGCAGCATCAGCTGTCTCCAAATCCAACCACAATTGGCCAAGTGAGTTCTCAAAAAGTACTGTACGGTAACTCAGCCATGTTGAGGAGGGGACAGGCATAGGGAATGGGACCACAGCAGAGCTCAGTATGACTCTCTAGTTGCAGCACACAGCTCAGAGGGCATTTCTTGAAAGTTGCCAATTCCTCCATTGCTGATAATTGCTTGGCTTTCTGAGAGGCTTCTGCTGAGAAGCTTCAGGGATTTTAAGAGGAAAGTGTTACAATGCTGTGAACAGGGATATTATCTGTGCACACTGAGGTAGATGGAGGACACAGAGATTCTGTGCTCTAACACATCCTTTCTCCTGCAGGTATAATTTCTACAACACCTTGTATAGTTTCTAAATTTAATCTACAAACACACTTCTATTTAATAGGCCTCCAGCGTTTTTTCCCTCCTCTTGCCACCAGCCTAGCCTCAGGCCAGCTACTGCAGACAGGGCAGCTGTCACATTCCAGCCAGGTCTCCGGCTGGCTCTGCTTCCAAGAGACTGGCAATAGCAGGAGGAAGATGCTGTTAAGCTTGTCCCCTTTTCCTCTCCCTGTCCTCCCTCCCAAAAGCAGGTCAGCCAGCTTTTCTGCCAAAAACTTAATTGTGCATTCTCAGGGTTGAATGTATTTCAGGCTCCCTGGTATCTCCACTGCTTGCCATGCTGTGTACTGCTAAATACAAATCCTTCACTTCTGAGTTGCCTTTCCCTCATCCCTTGACCTCTCTGTATCTCCCCCTCTTGCAATGAGGCAGTAAACAGATATTTACTTGCACTCCTGATGTTTTAAGTTCTGCAACCTACTTTTTAACACACAGATCAGCAGCAGCCTAGAATTATTTTAGGAAGGACACTAAAATGCTTTCTTTTTCTTCTCTGAACACTCAGAACCACCTCCTGCTGCTCAGAAAACACCCGCTGCCCAGAGACCCACAGCACAGCAGATGCCAGATAGCTCCCAAGTCCTGGACAAAAGACACCAAGTTTCTTTAAGGAGATAAAAATAATGACTGACCCTTGACATTTGAAGAGCATCGTGAGGACATGCCAGAGGAGAGGAGAAAGCTAAAAAGCGCAGCAGGCCTGTGATGCACTGTAGCATATATAAATATATAAATAAAAATACCTACAAGGGATTCCCTCTCCCAGCCTGGTACAACTTACATATCCTTTCACCAGCTGAAGGACAGAGATGAAAAACCTTTGACTCTCCAATATGTTATCGCTTTTGGCTGAGCACCTTTGCATTTCAAGACATAGTAGGTGAAGACAGGTAGAAGTCAGATTTGTTATCTGATGGAGATAGGAAGACAGACAGAGAAATAAAAGGGAGAAGAGGTAAGACCGAGGAGTTCAATGAGACCCTTCTTCTCCCAGGACTGCCTGAGGGTGGGCGGCAGTGGAGAGGAGGCATGAAGAGCATGACTCCGAATGTCAAAGGGAGTGAGTGGAAATGAATGACGACCCTGCAGAACTGGAGTAATCACAGTAGACAGGGCTGTCATATTTTATCTGCGCAGAGACTTTTAATTTTGGAGGATCTCTTGTCAGTCATGTTTTTAGAGGCATTCCACAACAGCACTGCACTGACCTTGGAGCTTGCTTACACAGAGCTCTCTCAAAGCACCCCTAGAGAAAACCAAAATCTCATTGCTTTGTAGTTTTGTGATACTGCCATATCAGAAAGACAAGTCTGGAGTAATACTTAATGATTACAGGTTTTCAAGCAGTCTTTCGATTAAAATTTAATAGGACGTTTATAGTCTCCAACATCAAATTAATGAAATGGCTTTAAATGTAAATCCTGGATGGTAAAAATTCCTGAACATTTACATCTCTGGATCTGCTAGCCAGAATGCAGTAAAAATATTTTAAATCATCAGTATAGGTCACTGCTTACCTAAGAAATAGAGAATAATTTTAAAAATTCAAGGACATTTGTAACCGAAATTTACAGAGCTGTAACAGACAGATTCTTCATGTTTAAGGAAGACTAAACTGTGTTTAGTTCTGCTAGATTTCCAAATTCCTTAAATGAGTTCTGACACTAGACCTCCTTTCTGTAGGAAGGATCGATCATTGACCCCAAAAGTTATAGTCTGCGGACAAGGAAGCGCAAAAGAGACTCAGGAAATTCCTACATAGTCCCAGTAACCTGACAGTCCACCTGAGGAGGGGGTTTGCAATCCTGAGGGGGGAGAAAAAAAAAAACCAAACAAAACCACATAACACTCATACACATGTGTACATGCTCAGTGTAAAAGCCTCAGATTAACAGGATGTCCTCTGTGTGTATCCAGGATGCACAAATAAATGAGCAAGAGATTAATATGGATCTTGGAAACTTCTCTATAGGCAAGGCTGCATTGGATCCAGAAAGCTGAATGCTGGGCCTGATACTCTGTTAGCATTAAAAACAAAAACAAAATTCCCCTTCACTAGTTTTCCTTTGGTGTGCAGAGCATGTAAGCAGGACCCAAGTTACTTATCAGTATTTAAAAAAAAAAAAAAAAAAAAAAAAAAAAAAAAAAAAAAAAAAAAAAACAAACAAAAAAAAAAAAACAAACAAGAGAAAATTGCAATTCCAGGAGGAAATTGTGTGGTGCCATTCTTCAGCTGTGAACTAGGCCCTCATAACTTTCATTGCCAACAATCCATAAAACTCGCTGTCAAGCACTCAGTGTCCAGAAAGCGTAAGAAGTGTCAAGAAATGCTTTATTCTGTTGCTAACACACTACAAAAGGCTTGATCACAAGATTAAACTAGAGAACAGGCTGGCACTCTCTGGAAAGACATTTGGACAAGACCATAATGGTGCTGAGAAGGAGGACTTTGATTTGTGTAATGGATTATAAAGGGCAGACACGGGCTGTGGTTCTCACAGTCACAGGATCCAGACGGACAGATGGACCAAGCAGGAGCTGGAACTGATTGCCTGCAGTCCGTTGGCTGATGGAGGGGCTCTGGCTGTCAAAACCAGAGAGAGATAGCAAAGGTGACGTTTCCCAGCACTCCATTCCAGCCTTGTCCCTTAAATAGATGCAGCGGGTTGAAGCACTTTTCCTTGCTGCTCTATGCTTTGAACAAGTACAGCCTTAGGACAACGTCAGCTTATGCTTGGGTGCCCATAAGCCCAAGAAACCATAAGGGCAGAGAGAAATTGCTTGAGGATGCATGTGTGCTTTCCCTACAGCTGTGTCTTTTGTTTCTTCTGTATCTGGGAATAAGGGAGAACGTGCAGCCCTGCATCATGTAGTGCTTCCCCTTGGCCCAAGGGAATCCCAGTAATGTGTTGGCTTAGCATTGCAGGAATGGCATCAGAGATCTGCAACACAATGCAGAACAAGGCCTCCAGCTGGGAAGGACATGTCCTTCGGCAAGTCAGCTAGCATGGGGCACATTCGCTGAGAAGAATTTTAAGGGAAGTGATAAAATGAGGACAGAATAACTCAGACAACGTGGGCAACATTTCAGTGCTTTGCTCCAGCGAGAGAGCAGAGAATCCTTCTGAGGAAACAAGAACCTTGATCTATGAACAAAACAAAATGATTCATCTTTGGAGGCTACAGACAACTTTAGTTTCTCAAATCTGGTTAGAACCAAAAAAACACCAAGCTAGAACCAGAAAACAGATAAAAGAAACCAAATTAAACCTGAAAATTCTGAAACTCTCAGACAAAATAATTTTGAATGCTAAATGGCATTTGTGAAGCTCCATTGCCTTAACCTCCTCTAATAAGCTGCTCAATAAACTTCACGGAAACATATTTTATGTATTGATAACATCTCAAAGTATAAAAGGTTTTGCAGTTGTTCAGCAATCAGTTAGCAGCTGGATTATGGTCCACTAATGCTGTTAGATTTCTGCAAGACAGAAGGCAGCTTTTCAACCATTTGTTATTTTAATGATGAGGAATCTCACCATAAGCCTTGTTAAAACTTCATTTAATCCATTACAAAAGAAACAAAGACATTTAGAAGTGAACATAAAAAAAAATCTCAATCCATCAGAGCAGAAATTATAGGGTCTAGGGGAGCTTATAAGGAGCATCCATGGAATAAAATGGCCCTGCTAATTAAAGAACTGTATCTTTTCAGGTTTGACATTTAGGGACTGTCTTCAACAGAGACTGAACTACTCTGCATGATAGCACTTGTAATGACAAAGAGAAAAAGGGAGAACCTTTACAAAGTAGCAATCAAATCACTCAATCTATTCCAAATATTACTTGAACATTTGCAAGGGTGTTTTTTACCGAGTTTTCTTCAAAAAAAAAAAAAAAAAATGTGTCAGAGGGAACAGAAGATGCAATATCCCTGCTCTTAGATTGTGGGGAAATTTGTCCTCGCAGAGATTACATCCTTGGTTCAGTAGCAGTCCTAGGAGAGAACCCAGTGAGAGCTAAATGTGCTTCAGAAACTTGACTGTCCTGTTAGGAGAGGTGGGATGTGTAGTCAGTTCAATGAATTTCATCATGTACAACCCATGAAACTATGACTGCCTAATTTTTACTAAGCCTAGGAATATGACAACTGAGGCAAGCAGGTGAGAGCTGCACTCCTTCGCCACTTCTCTCCCTATTTCCACTCTTACAGATTTGGAAGAGGCATTTCTATGGGGTCCTCTAAAGAGAAACAACCATGCCCTGGACTCCTTGGCCCTTCTCTAGCATCTTCCATTCTGCTGCATTGCCTCAGGTACATCAACTGAGAAAAAACACACAGTGGCTAGAATTATCTCTTTTTATAATATACAGAAAGTATGCAATGCAATATATTACTTGAATGAACATTTATTTGATGGCTAATGCATTAAAGGTAGCTGTCAGAGCACTAGAAAATGGACATTTCTGAGTGCACAAAACCATGCAGTTTCCAGAGGACTGAACAATAACTTCAGCTTTTCAATTACCCTTACAATTCTATACCTGCAAAGCAACAAGCCAAAAACTTGCAAATTCAACAAACAAGTCTAAATTTGCACTTATAGGTGCAGGTGAAATGTTTATCCACAAAAATGGAGCTTGCTTACTGAAAAACACACTGAAATGCCATAATCTCAATTCTCCAAGTTTTCCTGGAGCAGCAATGCCACTTACAGCACAGCTTTTCATATTCCTGGGGGAAGGACAAGCTATTCCAACTCTTGTGATTACTACCTCCTTCAGCAGGTCTAATGAAGTTTCCAGTTGCTGTTCTAAAAGTCAGGCGAAGCCCCCCATCAAGAGCTTTCTCCCCTCAAGGATTTCCCCAGAATTCCCCACTAAAGTGGTAGAATGTTCAGGACCCTCTGTCAGATCTTGATCCAATTTAAATTAATGATAAGGAAGAGGGCATGATTTATCACATATATCTGCTTTCTTCTCTTCTTTTCATGGAAATGGAAAAGAACAGCTAAGGTTATATCCATCTTAAAGGTCCAAGTACGAAGAAATTCTAAATAAATCAATATGTTTTTCATTTCAAATACAGCACATTAAATGTTAAATATCCAAATTCTATGTATAAAAAGAAATTGTGCTGCTTTGGAATCTTCTGAAACGTTTCATGTAAAAATAGATTCTGTAGCTCCCACACCCTTCCATACCAAACAAGAAGTTTATGAGATGTCCAGCTGTTTTGAGACCTTCTGTCTTCAGCCTGGTTTCCTAAAGAAACAAAGTGTGTGCAAACCTGCTGTTTGTCTGTCTCCTTCCAGTAGCTTTTGAAAGAAATTGTTTTTCAAAGAATTATCTTTTAAAATTCCTTTCCCTTCAAGCTTGTAAAATATTAACATTTAAAATAATTTTACACAGTATCGCTCTCCGAAGAAACTGCTGAAATGGTAAATTAAGTGCCATCTAGACTGGCTAAGGAGTTTTTGATAAGAGAGAGATTTTGAATGAAAAAATGGATACTTAATTCAAAGTCAATTAAAAATTGAATTATAAAGTATCTAGATGAGAATCACATCATGGATATTAGCATGAAGTCTATAAAGGAAAATCAAGCCCAAAATTCTTCCAAAGGGTCAGCAAAGTCTCAAAAACCAACGTCACTAAAAACTTTTACTTTTTTAAAGCTTTTACTGAAACTTTTAATAAGACTTCATTACTAGAACCAAGTCATCATGGACCCAGAAACAGGAATGAGTTCTGAATCTTAACTAAGGTTCTAGTTTCTTAGCTAACGCACCAGATTTAAGAAATTATTGGTTTTCATTGTAGTATAATATTAACAGAAGTTATTCTAGTCTTATATAATAAGACTGGCCGGATCCAATTTCTAGAATACATGATTTTACAGATCAGATTCTGCTCTTTGTTTGTCATAATAAAGGAAAATAATTTTTAAGGAACTAAATCTGTTCACTCCCAAAATAATAAAGTTTAACCCAGAGAGTTCAGCAGAAGATCAAGCAATACAAGTTTAAAGTTAGAAGCTCGTGTGAAACCATATGTCACTTCAGTATGACAAGCGTACTCAGGGTGACTGCAGAATAACATGTGTGTATATGTAAATAATTTCTTAGAAACGTTTGAAATCCATCTCAAAAAGCACTTTAGGTTAGTAATGACTGACCATTTTCCTTTCCCCAAAAATCACATACTACGTTCTTAAAGAATCCCATCGTGACAGCCAATTAAGCATGTCCAAAGATGCCTACCAACACAGACCACCTGCTAGGAACTGGAGAGGGATAAAAACATGCAACTCCTCTCTGTTACTTAACTGATCTACAAATGTCAGATTAAGCCCTTGTTCTTCCAGTTGATGGGAAGAAAAATGGTCTAAACTAATTTTCATTTAAATTTCTTAATGCGCTGCACCAGTTGTTTGTCACATCCTGACACGCTGTCATGTTGGTTTACAACGTGATGTATCGTAACCTGCTATGAAGTGAACATATTTCATTCAGAGAAATGCACTAATGCCATCTGACTCCTGAGGAATAGACAGATAGTTGCACTATTTCTTAGCACCTGATCTACATTTATTAGAGGAGATGGAAACACAGAGCAAACTACCTACATTACTTTCAGACTACTCTGGAAAGCATCACCACATTCGCTTTATGCACTCTAGAAGTGTGGCGTGCTTGTGTCCGTCCCACCAAATGCAAAAAGTACTCAACTGTGCCAGGCAGGGTGTCAACTCTTTGCAATGTAAAGTCACACCATTTCTGCTTAAAAGAATCAAAATATAAACTCTCCTGAAGACTTCATAAAGTTTCTAACTTCTTCCTTCCTGGACCATGAGAAGGTTTATTTTACTTGCACAAGCCTTTTTAAATGTATGTAGGGGAAGGAGTTACTCATATTTATGATGATAGTAGGATAGTATACTACAGCAGTTGTCAAATTTGCATTAAAAGAAACTTCAAGAGAAGTCCCTAAACTCCAAGAGAAGGGGCCCATATTTTTCCAAGAATCCCCAAATAAATCCTTGAAGTCCAGGTGAAACTCCACAGTTGGATTTCTCCACAATCCATATGCTGACCAGAAGGGGCTGCCCTGCCTCTCCCTGCTCAACCTCAGTAACGACTCCTGTCTTCACTTCTCCAGGGTTAGCTGCACACTGAATTGGATCGGTTTGCTGCTCTGACTAAAAGCTAAACTTTTTTTTTCAGGGCTTAGTTTTAGTTAGGTCAATGAACAGATAAAATTCACTGTGAGACCACACAACGGTTAAAGCTACAGGAAAAGGAGGAGGAAATAAGTGGTTGGCAGCATGAGAAGGAAGGACTATTCTTTCATTGCTATCTTCTCCAGAAACTGAAATTAATAAGCACAAGACTGAAATTACATATGGTCTATCCCCAAGTATTACCAAGGGAAAATAAATGCATTATGTGCATCATCTTCAACTTTTAAAAGTGCATTTGTGAATGATAGTTCAAATTTCAGTCAATCACTATTGCAGCTCTTTTCCAATTTCTGCAATTCAGTAACTGGACCCATCTCTCATTGGCGCTGTTAAGCAGAAAGCTGACAGGTATTGAAAGAATATTCCTTTACTCTTGCCACAAATAATATTCTTAAAATACCCACTGAGCTTCAGCCATAGCCTGGGGAAAGCCACAGTGTAAACAACTCTCCTTAATTTGTACAGCCCACAACAGGGCTTCCCACTCAATCCAGGCAGATTAACTGCATAAAAGCTAATTGATTAGATCTGTTACACATGGTCCAGGGCATCTCTGGATCTTTAATGTTCACAGTTTCACTGAAGTAGACAATGACTTCCAGCTAGATATCAAAAAGATTTGCTTCAACGCCCACCCCCAGCCCTGCCAATAGCAACATCTACGAGGGCGGTCAATCAGTGGAAAGCTTCTTGAAGTGCCAGATAAAACACCCCATCAGTCTCCCGTTCCTAAAACCATTACAATATAATCCAAAATGAGTAGATTGTGCTGGTTGATATGACACAATATAAAACTTTGTATCTTGGAAACAGTTTCAAGCAATACTGAAAGAGATACTGCCCATGACTAATGAGCCACTGCCCAGTGCATGAGATGCAGGAAATGCTGAAGGAGGACCTCTAAAGGCAAGAGGAGAGGCCTTCTAAATTAATTTCAAAGAGAAACTAAAGAAGTAAGACCCACGAGGTGCCTTTGCAAGAAGGGAGAATTTCACAGTCAAGATTTGCACCACTGCAGTGAGGTAAGAGAGGTGGAATACAGCAAAACTTCACCAGCAGAACACATTTAACATCCATTTACACAAATAATGCTAGAGATGGGTTCTGGAGGGAGCAGAAATTACTGTCAGGCCCCAAGCCGGTCCCCAAGCATACCTGCCATGCCTTAGCGTTCACGCAGCCGCACACCTGCCACACGCTTACTGAGCTATGGGAAGTCAAGCCCTATACCATGACCTTTCAGACCAACATCTTACAGAGCTGTCTGAAAAGTGTAACAGCATAACCAGAGAAGTTAACCGGATCTCCGAGACACAAGGGAAAGAATAGCTCCGTGCTGGCCTCAGCTGCTCTCTCACACAGTTGTCCCTTCCAATCCAGGAAGGCAAATTTCTCCGGCTGAGAGCACTTGACAGAGTTGCCAGCCACACCATCCGTGCAGACTACTTGTTTGGTGACATATTCTTGCCATCACCTGCAGAAATGCCCTGTTCCCCCAACAGCCGCCGCAGGATTTGACTGTAGCTGACAGCAGACTGTAACATCTAATAGACTTGTGCAGAGTGTCTGAACGCCTAAGGACTTCTGTCATGTGTCAGCGCCGCTTATGTTAGAAGATCCACTAGCAGTGCAATGATCTAAAGAAAGGTCAGCTGTCACAATGAAAGCCAGAAGTGTCACCTTTGCTTAAAACGATTTTGCACCGAAGTCCCTAGCTAAGGAGACGGCGCTGATATCCTCGTCTGAAAGCCAAAGCCATGTCACATTAGGCTAGCACACGTGTACGGATGTCATTTGCGGTAGCGACATGGGCGCTAACCCTTTTTTGAATGGGCCTTCTCAAAGTCCAACAGTAGCATCACCATCCCTGACACTTCTTGTGGGAAGTGTTTGGGCTTCTTCAGTCTTGCACCACAGCTGAGCATTAGCAGAGAGCTCTGCAGCTGTACCAGCAAAGCACCACGGGAGGTATTTTTTGAGTTTCTTAATAGAAAACAAGAAATCCTACTTCTCAGGTCCCACTGCTGAGTCTCCCATAAGAAACAATAGCTCTGCCCACGCTCAGGACAGAGGAACAAGATGCAATAAGCATAGCAAATTAAATCAGAAATAACTGCAAAAATCTTAGCTGAGTTACAGCACAGCAAACAGGATTAGAGGCAAGGCAGAATCTCCATGGTGGAATTACTGTTCTGGTGGATGGACTCGCGTGCGTAAGGTAATCCGATTCAGCCTGGAGGTTGCTTCTCCGGGACTACGACTCCACTGAAAACTGTTCTGAGGTTTGGAAAGCGCTAATGCAGAATTGATTCATTCTCAGCTGATGAAGCCAAGGTGTTAATGACAAAACACGACCACTGCGTTAAACTTGCAGGGTCAAATTCCAGCTTCACTTCTTCAGCGCAAAAACTGCCACTGACCTCAGTGAGGCAGCGCTGACTCGATCGTTAACTGTTATACTCTCATATTATGCATGTTATAGAAAAGCATTAATGTTTTATAATTACCATGCAACTACCTGCTGTTCTAAAATCCAGGTATTTTTTAATTACTATTTATCTTCAGGAGAGGTGAGGTTATTGTTTGTGCCTAGTCACCGCTTTGTTTGGATTTTTTTGGCAGTAACACTTGCGTAATAGCCAACATTGCTCATCTATTTGAGTAACAGCAAAATGAAGACTTAAATAAGCTCTTTTAACCACAGCCCGCTGGTAGGGGATTGTTAAGTAGCCAGGGAATGCTGACATATCATTTTTATATTTTCAATCCTTTGAACTCATTCTGTAAATTATAAAAATAAATTCAAGACCTGGGTGCCTTGTCAGAATGGACTGCATCTGTATCGAGCGGTGCTGTTGTAATAGGTATTGAATATGGTTTAATCTTGTCAAAGTAGGTTTTATTATGCTGCACTCCAGACAAGTGACCTTGACCCACTTGCAAGAGAGATGGCATTAAGTGTGATCATCACCCATTTGGTGGCTGAACTCAGATTTTCTTTACAGGAGTGTCTAAGTGGGAAGCTGACCTGTAGTTTATCAGTGGTGGCATGTGGCAAAAAAATTCAAAAAATTTTGTTGTTGATGTTTTTTTGAGATTCTCAGACACAAGGAAGAATACGTGCTGAGCCAAAAATGAAAGCCAGGATGGAACAAGGGTACAAAACCAGAAGTTAATGAAGGGAGCAGAAGAAAAGGATATCTGGATAACGCCACGCTGATTTGCAGGACTGCTCCACAAGCCTCTTTAGCCCTTATTTTCCTCTTTTCTTATCTATGATGAAGGTAAATTGCAATTCATGGTGATTACATCTAATAGGAAACATAGGTAAGTAATGAAGGATTTGGGGCCTTAAGCCCTGATTTGGTGGCTTGGAGATTCTGAAATCTGCAGTCTCTTGTCCCTGGGCACCAGAAAAGAGATCTGGGTCTTGGTTCACACCTAGAGAGAAAGTGAATGACCACATCTTCCCTGGAAGCAATGGGCTCAGATGTAGGAAAAGAAACTCCCTGAGGAAATAACTATTTTGGACAGAAATTTCGTACCTTGTGCTCAAAACCCTGCGTTTAGACAGCATGTTCTAGCAAAGCTGGACAGCCCAGTAAAACCAGATTGTTTGTTTCTGCCAAGCCTAGGGACAGGGGTTTCACCGCTTTGAGAGAGAATATAAGTCTGTCAAAGTGAATGTTTAAAACATCTTCAAATCTAAGGAAAATAAACATACAGGTAGAAAGTTTTGTGTTTCTAAATTTTTGGCTGTTTTCCTACCACTGGGGTGAGTGGAGTAGTTTTTTTTTTTTTTTTTAAAAAAAAAAAAAAAAAAGATATCTCTACACTTTTATGCAGTCACCACTAAACTCATTCAATATCAACCTCTTCCACAAATACAGCTCTTCTCTATCAAAAAAGTATAGTGCAGTTGCTCAGAAGTGGTGGTATTTGCTGATTTTTGCTACTGAATGTATCTATTTCATGAAACAGCACAAGAAGCACACTCTGTGAAAGTTGGCAATTCTTATTGAATTCTGTAATGTTTTTCCAAAGGGCAAATTTCAGTGGCAGAAATCAATGTTTCTAAAGGTGGATCGGTAAGGACTAGAAAATGTACACTTCTATTCATAAATGATCCGGAAAAAGAGATGAATAGTGAAAAGAAAGTTTGTAGGTGATACAAAATCATTCAGAACAATCAAATCTAAAGCGGATCATGAACTGTTGCCTAAGGAACTTGCAGTACTCAGCAACTGGATGAGAAAATGGTAGATGAAATCCAGTTTTACCAAAGAATGCATTGCATGCTAGGAAAAATAACTATACATGCAAATCAAAAGGCTCTACATTAGGTACTGCCATTCAGTATACGGATACTGGAGCCTTTGGTTAGTTCCCAGTGAAAATCAGATCAGTTCTCAATAGTAAACAAAATGGCTAGAAGAATATCAGGAATTGTTAGGAAAAACTACAGAAAAAAAAATGTAGGGCATCCTTAATGCACCTGGGGGGGGCAAAAGAGAACAAACTGTTTGCAGACTGGGGCATGCGCCATTATGGAGAAGTCTAGCAGGACCAATAAACACAATGATCCAAAAGCACCAAATCTTGGGTCCCAGGCAGCAGAAGATGGGAGGAGGATTGCTCTACACATGCCCTGCTGACTATATTCCTTTCCTGAACATCTGTTGTTGTTACTCTCTTCACTGCTGGGGGGAGAACCTGGGGCCACATGGACCCTTCCCTGCCAGGTATGGCCAATGTCACAGCATGAGAGAAACCTCAGAAGGTGTCAGCAAAATGTGGAAAGTAGAAACCTGTTAGTTGTCTGTAGTTCAAAGCCATCCAAGAAGCCTGTTCTGAATTGAGTGAAAGGGTCTAGTGCTTGGAACTTCTGAAATAAAACAGTCACTTCTCCATTCCTCCAAAAGTGTTTTGTTGGAGGGGTGGGACAGGAGCAGTTTGTCTTTTCAGCTCTGCAGATATATACATTCGAATATTTTTGAGGTTACTGGAAGTGGAAAACCAAATTTCATTCTTGATTGATTTTTCAGTAGATGGAAATGCTCATTTAATTGTTTTTAGTATTTGACCTTTCTATTTCATTTGGCTAATCTTCATGATGATGAAATAGCATGATATTCACACAGGGTAACTTTTGGAGGCTAGCGCATGACTGCTGATTCTTCTACAATGTTCTGCTGCTGTGGACACCCTAGGAATGAAATCAGAATGGAAAAAGAACCTCAGCTTTAGGTGCCTCTGAGAAACTGATAAATTTAGATTCCTTGTAGCCTGTGATTAGTCAGGGGGGTGTCTGTACAGGACATCTAGGGAAATCCATCTTTTGGACCATGCCAGAGCTGCTGAAGCTGAACACAAAAGGGAAATCTTCAACATAATAATTTCCTTGGCAAATATTATCTAATCTTTCAAGTTATATGAAGATTCTCAACTGTCCCAACAACATGACAGTTTCATGAACACCCTTGTGGGACAGGGTGTAAGGGGCAGAACACCTTCACTGTCAGCAACAATGAGACTGCACCCAGGTCCTCCACACTCTGCCTGACAACTTATGGTGAGGTTTTTGCCTGGTGTCACATTGACTTCACACATGTGGCTAAACACTCTGTCTGCCTCTGCCTACTGTCTGAGCTGCCAGGTCGTTCTGGGTACCTCTGAAGGATGAAGGATATGTCCTACCTTGAACCCAGGAAGACTTCAGCCTGAAAAATTGCAAATATTTTGCTTTACATAAAAAACCCTCCTATTCTGTAACATGAAGCGTTCGACAGAGATCACATGTATGAAAAGAGACACCACTTCTGAAAACTAATTTGCAACAACAGCAGAGCCTCATAAAGGTCCTCCATTTTACAGGCAGCAGCATCACTGGACAATCTGTTACTAGTAGCAAGTTGCACAGCACTGAGAAGGGCCAGCATCCCCCCTGGCTGTGTGGATCTACATGTCCCCGACGTTACCCTGTTTGTCCCATTGTCCAAAGATTTCCTTCATGACTATAACTTTAGAGATCTTATGTCAAACAAATTTGGCACACATAGTATAGATCACCAGCCTAAAAAAGTAAAAGGAAAACGACCAGCTACTCCAGTCTAATTTGGGCTAAGAGTTTCCTCACTGGTTATTTGACAGCTTCTGGTACCCCACAGTGACAGAGTTTTAAGTCCTAAAGATTTTTTAGGTTTTCCTGCAGCCTTTTGTGAAGAAATCAGCTTGATTTCAGAGAAAACAATCCTCTTTGCTGCCTCTGCTCACAGAGAGGACAAAATCCAGGTTGCAGTCATTTGGCACCTTCACTGCCCCTCCGCGCAAAAGGTCAAAAAATGCTGCAGAAAGATCAGTCATCTGAGCTGACCTTCAAAACCACCTTGCTGGGCTGAATAGTGCTCCCGATTGAGCAATATCAAGCACAGTGCCTGGACCTCCATGCAACCTCTCAGCCCATTGCCTGGAACGGTTACGATGCTGTCACCTCCTGTCCATTTACTCCGCCCTCATGCTGCTGCTTGCTCACAGTATTAAACAGCGTGGAGGTCCTACCTCAGGCACATGTCATGGTGAGATCAAGCCCTCCCAGCTGTTTTGTCTTTTGGAACAGAGCTCTGGGATTCATTAAACCAAACTTGCAGAGTGGTTTGGCCCTGTTATGTAAGGAGGAGGCATAAGAGAAAGAAAAAAAGATGGAGAGAGTTCCTTAAGGATCAACATGTGCAATGATCCCTTCAAACCATCAGAAACCTCATTTATTAAGCCCAATAGGTTCTCATTAAGTTTCTTTGTCAAAATATTTGCCTCTATAAATTCACCTCGGAGTATGTCATTCTGGATTTCACACAGCCAGAATCCTAGTGGGGCACTGAGCAACTGCTGAGATTTTATTGGCACCCACTTTTAAACACCTTTTGGTCAGTAGCTCTGCTCTGCTCCTGTGAATAACAGCCATATGATAACTAACTTAATCTACCAAGGTTACATTTCCCCAGTTCCTTTTTTTTTCCACAACGACTTAGCAAATAAATTGGTTTTGAGAGACCTCAGTCATACACAAGAGGATAACAACTGTGTGCCACCATGGTTTGATGGAACAGAGTCAGGCACAGTTGGGGTAGAAAATTACTTTCTGAACTTTCAAAACATCAGAAAGAAATAAGCAAGAGAAATCCAGCAGGAATTTATATTTTATACAGATACATGCACCTATCAACCACTCCTGTTTTGTATTATCTCTAAACTTGCTGAGAGTGCACTCTGTCCCATCATCCAGACCAGTAATGCAGATGTCAAACAGCACTGGCCCCAGTGTCTGCCTCTGAGGTGCATAGCTAGCAACTAGCCTCCAGATGGTCCTTCGAGCTGGGCAGTTCAGCCAGTTTCCCATCCACCTCACTGTCCACACTTCATCAGTTTGTCAATTAGGATATCAGAGGAGACACTGGAGAAAGGCTTGTTAATGTCTAGATAAACAACATCCACTGAGCTCGTCGTTTCATTGCAGAAGGCCATCAGGTCGACCAGACATGATTTCCCCTTTATAAATCCATACTGACTACTCTCAATCACCATTTGCTTAAATGCACTCTAACCTCATCTTCCTCCAGTGAGGATGTCTTCCTTGCTCCAGACTTTCCCACTGGTCTCAAGGGCTGGGA
Organism: Tetrax tetrax; assembly: GCA_009806455.1. Lineage (NCBI taxonomy): Eukaryota > Metazoa > Chordata > Aves > Otidiformes > Otididae > Tetrax > Tetrax tetrax. The sequence goes on from WHYT01017835.1 coordinate 655,301, forward strand.
ATTCCTGAAGGTCAATCTTACAAGCAAAGACCAAGGTGAAGATAGGCTGAGATTCTCAGCCTTTCTCACGTGTTTTGTCAAAAGGTCCCTAGATGGATTTATTTCTCTTTGACTAAGAACAAGCAGCAAAACATTGCTGCAATGGTTCAGTAATGTGTTTGTGTTCCTGCAGCCATCACGGTAACTCACATCTTGGTGTTATGAACTCTGTGTGGACAGGACATCCTTGTAGGCAGACCACTGCAAACTCAGAGCCCCAGCACATTCCTACTTGTACCGAAGAGAACATCTAGAAAAGCCTGTGGCTCTGAAACGTGACAAGGACATGCCAACTGCTTGGGTTGGCTGGAGTCCCTTGTCTAATCCCACTGGAATAGACAAGAAGGGCATCTGAACTGCATGCTTCCCTTCTTCGAGAAATGAGTGACTGACAGGGCAAAAGTAGGCTAAAAGGTATTTGCCTTTGTGTTAATTTTCTCCTCATTTTGTCCTGAAACAGTGTGGAGGCTACACAGGAAGACAAGTAACGGGAAAAGAAAGTCAGGCTTTACTTCCAGCCACTTCTTTATGAAGGCAGCAGCTGCACAGTTTTCAGCAGACTCACTCTTAGTTTATGCTGGGGTAACAGGGCCTTGTGGGAAGCTCTTTGGACAGAAGTCCCTTCTGGGTCTGTGTAACGTGGCTCCCCAGAGCAGAAGCAGCTGTAACATGATAGGCGTGCTGAGCCCCAAGGTTTCCCCTGGAGCCCCACCAGCATCTCTGACACTTGGTAGAGCTGAGAGAGAAGGCAGTGAAATGCAGCTGACACAAAAAGGCAGCCAGGGATTCCCTCAGTGTCTGGGAGCCTGAGAAGAGTACAGTACCAGCTGAAAGGTTAGGTAGTTCCCTCACCATACACAAGTGACATTATCTACTGCTGACAAGGCGCATGGCACAGACACACGATGCTCTGGTGGCCTCCAGACTCTGAAGCTGCTCCTGCTGGAGGAAAACAGATCAAAGCAAAGTGATAGAAAACTGTACCATCTTCTCTCACAAGGAGCCTTTTGCCCCGCTTTCCCCAAATTTGGCAGAGGTGCGGGAACCTCACAGGTATTAAGCATCTTCAAATTTTGTGGGGAAAAAGGCATCTTTCTACTGGAATGAGATGCAGAGGCTCAGCAGAGAGAAGAGGCAGGCACCAGTGTTGCAGCCCTTGGGCACCCTGTTGCTCAATACCAGAAATTAAACATGAAGGGGTGGAAGTCATGTTTTAGCTGTATCTACTGTACTAGAGAAACTGTTAATGAAGTTTTTTTTTTTAAAAAAAAAAAAAAAAAAACAACTGCCATCTCCTGCTGCCATCTCCTGATACTTACTTTCCACCCTATTCTCTTGTATGTTCATCCCTTCTCCCCACACACTTATCTAATCAATCCTGGTCTGTCAGTCTAATGCACATAATTTTGTCTTCAGGGTGCATTCCTATCAGTAAGGCATCACAGGCTCACATATACAGAAAACAAACTGATAGATGCCATGTGTTTTGAAAACCAGCCACTCAAACACTTCTTCAAAAGCCCAAGGTACTGAAATGCACACAAAAAAAATTGATAGAGTACCAAAAATCAACTTAATACGTTTGACTCATCTGTTGATTTTAATTGAATGGTCTGTATCTTCAGGCAATTTCATTATTCCCCCAAGAGCTGGGAAGCTAAATGAAAGACAAACCTCGTTAACCCCTGACCATGAAAATCAATAATTTTCAATAAAATTTAAGCTAATTTGTTTCCAAAGGATCTCGCATCTTGACTTGAGTATCACATGCTCGAGAGCTAAACAGCTATGGGATATTAAATTTTTCCAGATAATTTTTGCCAACTTAGCTACAAAGCCTTCAATTTTACCTAAGACTACAGGAATCCTTGCACATATATGAAGGAAAGCTGTTCTCAAGATCATGTGGTGGTATGAGCAAACAGCATCCAACTTGCCCTGTATTCATAGCAGCTCTAGAGTGACAGTGCAAACACTTCAGAGCGCGCTACGCTTATTTTTAGTTCTGTTTAAAGTCATCAATTCTTCTTCAACCGCAGCATTGATTTCTACAAGTTCATGTTACACACTTTATCTCACTGAATTCTGCAACCACTGAATGCAAAAAGTACATTTCTGTTTTAAATAAAAACTCCAACCTTTCCAGCACACTGAAAAAAACTGAATATGGGCTTGTTTCTGCAGATGCACCAAAAGCAAAGGGTGAAGCAAATGCTTAATATTTCTTCTAGCTCACCTTCTGCTGCCAGGAAACAGCAGCAACTGTGGTACTCTGCTAATGAAGTGCTTAAGCTATTAGATTCCTTCAAGTGGCAGGAAGAGGATATTTGTATAGATCCCTGCTATACAAAAGGAAATCCATTCCTTACTTCAGTGGAGCATAAAATACAGAAATTTCAGTGCAGAAGTTGATGTTCTGCAGAAAGAGCAAATATAACATTGCTGGAGCGTGGCAAATATTGATAGGAAAAGCAGATTAGTGAAGGAAAGAATCAAGCAGACCCCCAAACACAATGCACAAATTCCCACTGGAATTCTACCACAGTTATGGGAACAACGGGCTAGGTTGGACACTAGAGTATAACGCTTCAGAAACCACATTTATTAAGAAAATATTAGCAATAAGAACACATCCAGGTCATTGGTGAACAAGACGCTCTCCAATGGCTCTCTTTGAGAAGGGAAATCTGTCAAGTACATCAAGAAAAGGGAGTACTTGGGACCAAAAAGAAAAAAAAAGTCTCAGTGGAACATAATACCAGCTCTCAGAGAACACACTGTGCATGTTCATAGCCAGTCTAGGAGGTTGGATGACAGAGACTTCAAAGTCCAGCCTCAAGATCTACAGTCCAAAATGCTTCACACGGGATACTTCTCCATCACACACTCAGATGCAGAGCCACAGCATCCCCAATCCAATTCCACAGGAAGAAATTTTAATGGAAATTACAGCACTGATAGCATTTAGGTTTTTCTCCTGTCGAGCAACAACTCCCACCACGACTCAAGTGCTCTTGTAGGCCAAGGCAGCCCGCCCAACCTCACTCCTCTGGACAGAAAACCAGTCCTTCTTGGCCACTTCAGCCCTGGCTGCTCTGCACAGAGTTCAGGGAGAGGCACTGAATATGATAATAAAACAAAGGAGATGTCTTGCCATAGAAACTGGACCAAAATGCTAATTTCCATTAAAATTCATTCCACATTAGCCAGCCTTTAGCCTTTACTGAATGGCTGCTTCTTCCACTGAAACCCTTTTGCCAAAGAAGCCCCTCATCTAACTTCTATCCTTGTTTAAGCCAGACACTTCCTCAGGTTAATCAGCCCAGTAAGAATATTTCTTTTGCTGACTTTGAGAACCTTGGTGGAGGAAAAACAAATAAATTAAATTAAAGGTCAGGGAAAGTTGCAGTCACCTTACAGCAAATTCTTCCAAACACAGCTGAGCATTTTGCAGAAGCTTAATGAGAAACAATCAGCTCACTACTCTGACAGCTTAGTTTAGGGAGTAAAACACTGACCATCTTGTAGCTTGGTAATGCAGACAGCAAAAGCTACACGATGAGATCCTGCTTTTGGCGACTCAGCACAAGAGACTCAGGAAAGCGCACAGCTTGCAGAACAGCAGCGAAACCACAACCCAGGCTCAACTTTCTCGAAGTCATTAAAGAAGTTGACAATGGATCCCTTTTCTCACTGCTTGCAAGTGGAAGTAATCAAAACGGTTAGATTACACATGCTAAAAATTATGACGGAGTATCCCGCAGGGAAGGATCACTGATCTTCCATAGCAAAGAGTAAATATTTAGCGTTAGACAAAAGAAAGCAATGAACTCTCAGAACTAAAATTCAATACAATTGGCCACTGTTCAATATTAGATAAGAAAAATCAACTATATTAGGCATTAGATTTAGATTAGATATAAGATTTCTCTACTGTTAGATGAAAAATTCAAGTAAAAGTTCAGTTGGATATGCCATCAGAAATCTAATTTCCACAAGTGAAAAGACTGCATCTTTCATGAAAAGGATAGCTTATCAAAAATATGCTATACAGCAAGAAAAAATAACCAGTATTTGGACCTGGATTTCATGTTCCTTTTCCAAAAGAGCGCAACACATGGAGTCACCCAAAGGACAACAGGTTCTTGTTTCTTTCTGGATGCCATGAATACCGGTAATTGCATTCCAGCTTTCCACTAATTTTTCATCTGAGAGGCTTCCCACTTTTCAGATTTGAAATGAAAATGCTCTCAACACCAGGCAGTGCAGCATATTGTAAACTCACATCAAGTCAAATCAAACCAACTGACCTCACATCATTTTCCCAAAGGCTTGTGATGTTTCCATCACACTTTCCCCAGTAGGATTTTTACTGCAAGACTCATATCAACTGACTGAAATCTTTGGCAGAGGAGCAGTAGAGTAATTGCCATGTAATCACTAATATTATCCATAAACGCTCCATATTACAGGAAGCATTTCACTTATGCTGTGGTTGAAAAATTCAGGTGATATCAAATAATTTTCCCAACTGACAGCCGTATCTGCTGCTTAGCAGAAAACGGCTTTCAGTCTGGAAACCTGATCACTGTAAATCAAGCAGATCTCTGTTTTTTCTTCCAAAACTTTTGCTCAAGGGACCCTTGAGCAGGAACGTTATTGCCTGAATATCTGGGATCTACGTTCAGCTGTATAGCAAGCGATACAAAAGTTAGCATAACAGATGAAAGTTTGTAGTGGTGTTACCCTCAATTTTGGAGAAGTCAGGTCAAACCACAATGTTGAGCAGCAATAAAAATAATCATGTTGGTTTAGCCTGGTCTAGTGCAGTGAGCGCTCCAGTGTGCATGGCCAAGACTTTCAGCAGTAACAACTTTGAAACCTTATTTGTATGATAGCTAATGTCCCACGCTTGTGTAAGATGCCTTTTCAAAGGCTAGTATGTATAATTCTCCTGCTTTTTAAAAATCTCAAACTGAGTGTGCATCTTGCACTTGCTATACACACAATTTAAAATTGGTTGTCCACTTATAAATCATCTGCTAAAACTTTTTCCAAATAAATTGTAAAAACTTGTGCAGTCTAAAACAGTAACCATAGAACTGTCTTATTTCAGTGGACATCACAGACTTTATTAAGAAAAGCAGCTAAAGACAGGAATTTCAAAGTACTAATCACCCAATGAGCAAATATTTTTTTTTTTTATTCCTTTAAAGTAATTTTTCTGGCTCCTTAGGAAAACTGATATATTGCTCATACAGACCATGATCACGCCTGCATAACCAGCCGGCAGATACACCCAAAGGGCTCGGCGGGGCCGCTGCGTGTGAGCCAAAACCTGGCCAACCACATTGCCATCCCGTGGGCAGTGGGAGCTTGTTCAGAGCTTTCTTTTCCACACTGCTGTGCAAATTTAAATTGAAGCTTTCAGAACCAGATTTATCAGTACAAAACCCTTACCAAACCAAATATTCCTGAGTGCTCATCAGGTACTAAGGCTTTCAAAGACGATTCCTGCCCTCAGTTATATACACAGAGATGAGAGGTGCTGAATCTTGCAAAGCTGAATTGAGGCAGCCAAACATCAGAGACTTCCAGACATTTCTCTGCAAAGACTGGGAGTTTAAGGTGTGTGAAATGAACCTTCGTTTTTCAGTATCCCAGCATGACCCTTACTGAGTTTGTTAGCAACTAAGCATGGCACACTCAGGTATCTCCTTAAACGCCCTAAACAACTCACAACAATTCAAGCAGATTTCTTATCGCATCTGCTGAGCTTTAAAATGCCCTATTTACATTTTGTTTGCTCTATTTATTTATTTCTTTATTTTAAGACAACAACAGCAGCTCATAGAGGCTTTCCATGTGCCTTAGATGTTTCTTTATATTAGGAGAGCTGTCAAAAGTCATACTTTAAAATTTATGGTAATTCCATGTAAATAATATTAATAAAGGAATTAATCTGTTTGCTTCCCATAGCATCCTGGAAAACTGGCTGTTATAGTGCTGCTTATTTTATTATTGTGACATTGGTGAAGAAGATTTAAGGAGCTAAATATGCACCTGTGGCTGTGTAGCGCAATATGGCAAAGTTGTGTGTTGGTGACAGCGTGGCTCAGTAGCAGCCCTTCCAAAATTACCTTCATTTAATTTTAAAGAACAAAGCAGCTGGCCATTCATTTTATGACACCAATATTCCTGCCTGCTTGCAAAGAGTCTACTCAGCTTACTGTCAGCTTATTAGCTTTAAAAAAAAAAAAATGCACAAAAATTTGTGATTGTGTATAGAAAAAAAAGCTCTAAACATATTTCCTCATATTTCACCAATTTCTAAAATGCAGTGGGCTGTTTTTGCAGCAGGGCAGCAACTCGGGAAAGCACTAAACATATCCTCAAAGTGCAATCCCTTCCAGTATAGTAATTAAGGTGTTTTAGTGATTTGTTCAAAGGAGGTGGACATCCAATTAGAACAGAAGCGTACAAATCATGGGATTTGTGAATTTCAATAGAAAATAAAATCAACAGCAAGAGATTTTTCCTTGTAAACTTCCCATAAAAATACAAATTTATTAGATCTCGTTTAAAGTTATTGAAGACTATCAAAAGAACATTATTCCAGCATTGATTCAAAACCATGGGGTGCACTATCAGCATAATTAAAATGAAAGTATCTTGAGCTATTTTCCTTTCCTGCTTCCATATTATTGTCTAATTGTTCAGAATGCCTGTTTGTTATGGAGGCAAAGTAATTAAGCACAGCACGTTGCAACAAGGGGGATCATAAAGCCGGAGCTGGCTACATTACCAACACAGATATCAGCATTAGAAAACATTAAGGAAAGGATCAGAATTGTAATTGAAAATAATTGGATGATCCAATTCATTTGCCTGACATCAGGGCCATTTGCACACTTCAGTGCTCTTTAGCTCTGGATGCTTCCTGTTCACCTGTGCTCCTAAAATGGATCTTTTCAAGGGAAACTGGGAATGCTAAGTGGTCTGATATTGAGACTGGTACCTACAAAAGAACAGTTCACATTAAAAGTAAATGAAAATATAGAAGATTCCTATGAAGCCAAATGCAGCATTTCTTGAGAGGAATGCAGGTGTTTCCTTTCTCCTCAGCAGACGAGGACATAGATCTCCAGGGAGAGCTACTCTCCTCAGAAGGTTTAGGACAATTACTCGCCAATTTAGAAGAAAGAATACGTGGTTCCATGTATTTTCTGTTAACATAACAGTTAAGCTGAGACCTGTTTGAGAAGCAAGTTCAAGAGCCTCAACAGAAAAACTTTGTCGCTGTCTCTCAGAAACCCGAGCACCTCAGATATCACCAACTCTCAGCAAGTTGTGACTGCAAAGCTCTAATTTTATAGGTCACACAACTTGGCAAAATCAAAACTCACCAGTCAGCACAACCCAAATTTGCGAGTCAGCGATATGGAAACAGCCAAGTCACAATTTCTGAAATTCTGAGTCATACAGGCTCCAAAAGAGCCTACCACTTCCTAGTGACCATCTCACAAAATGGATAGTTTAACATGGAGACAGACATATCTGCTGCAGAAAACTCTTCACAATTCTGGATAAATGGAGCTCCATTGCTCTCAAACTACTGCCACCAGCCAGAGCCCTGGGAAGCATGCAACTAAAATGTAAATTTAATTTAAAAATTGTACACATGGGAGATTTAGGGAGCCATGCAAGTCTCTTCAGCAACACAAATAATGGTGTCCATAATTGACATTTTTAGTCAAAACATAATAAAAGGCCAGTGAGATGAGAGCAGATGCGAAATTACTAGTCTGGGACTAAATCTAGGTTTCCAAAGGAGTTTTCTTTAACAGCCTGGGCTTGTGCTCCACAGGACCTGCACAAGAGCTCTTTGAGGGTTTCTTAAATTCAGATGACAGCTTGAGGGCTGTTGGGGTTTGAAAACCAAGCCTGGCATCCCTTCTTCTAACAGTACCAGCATGTCCACCTCCAAAAGATGCTGCTCCTGCTCGCTAGTGCAGGGGTGCTCAGGGCCAGCATCTGTACCGCAGTGCAAGGCACGCAGGAGAGGTCCTTAGTGGGGTCCTTGAGCAATTAAGTCACAGTTGTTGACCTTTCTTAAGTCAGCTTATCAATCTGCAATACTCTGCTAAAATCGCTAGTACCATTTATTACTGAATAATTTACGTAGTTTCCTAGCAAACTGTCTGCACAGTTTATATGTATCAAACGAACTCTCCCACATGGACAGGTTTAACACCCCCCTGGGATCTCTTCAAACCAACAGCTTTCTACAGTCATGCAAAGGCTAAAATAAGGTTAAGTCAGAGCATTTACCTTCAATGAAACACTGCGCTGATTTAAATGCCCTTGACTGAAATTATGTCAGCTATGAGAGTGGCAGCCTTCTCTAATTTGCCTAGAAGTCAAGCTCTTGACTTTAAATCTGAGCTCCACCAAACCTCTCTCAGTCCTTGCCTACTCCAAAGGAGTTGGAGATGCTCCCTCCAAGCAAGACAAGATGAATTCCCCTCTGTCCTGGGTATGAAAAGCCGTATCCTGGTCCATTTTAACAACCCTGAAGGCAGGACTGATCCACCAGGGACCACAGCTGCTGAAACCAGTTGTCAGCTGGCAGGGAGAGGTACCATCAAGCTCTTCAGCAGGAGTTTTAATGCCTTCTGTAGACTTTATTAGGTGACAGGGAGGGTTAGAGAGAGCAGAGCAGGGGGCCAAGAGGCACGAGGGGCTTTGGAGCCAGGGCAGAGGTGGTGGCTGTAGCTCACAGCAGGGACACAGCCATCCCTCAAAGCACCTCAGTGCTGACCACAGCACTGAGCGATGGATACCTCAACTCTCCACACCAGGACAAGGCCACAGTGAGAGTAGCTCTGCAACAGCCCCGGGGTGGGGAAGGATCAAGGCTCGAGGTACAAGGTGAGCTACATTGCACCGCTCTCTGGGCGTTAAGAGCTATTTACCATGGACCTCCAGGTTCAGCAAACTCCAGCCACTAGGATCAGAGTCCAACCACAAAAAGAAGGATTCAAGGTCAGGGTTTGTACCCTGTCCATGCTGGAAACTCAATGTGACCTTGGACAAGTCACTTGAAGTTCTCATATGTCACCAGCCATACCACCAACCAAGTCCTATCTCAGCAGGGAGTGGTGCAAAAAACAAAAAAAAAAAAAAAAAACCCGCAAGCTGAAGCTTTTGCTTAGCAGTTTCCTGAGAAATTACTTATTAAAACATCCAGAAGACTGACAGGCTACTACACTTTGTTGTTCTCCATTTCCTCACTGAAGTATTTCAGATGCCACAGCCAACACACACAGCTGCTCCCGACTCCTGACCTCTACGCTCAGAGCTCAGCTGGCTGCGAGGTGCCACCTCAGAGCTGGGGACGCGAGACTCCTGCTCCAGTAAGTTGACTGCTCAACACCGTCTCCACAGAGATAACTGACTCAAAACCTCAGAGATGTACTAAATATTTATTTTATCTCCTGGTAAATAAAGCATTTACTTTACAAAAGCACCTGAGTGTTCACCCTGAAGTTTAAGGCATGTAACATACACTTCTGAAGCTTTCTAGCTTAGCTCCAATTTCTCTCCTAAAAAAACGTTTCCAATTTTTTAAAAGGTTGTGATATTTGGTGGGAAATCAAATTATTGCTTAGCATTTTTTTTTCTGTTGTTTCTACTTTAGAAATTTAAATTCTGTTGAGCTTCAGACAGATGACGCATCCCCAGGCTCTAGCTGCATTATCCATCAGACAAAATGCAGGTTGTTTTTAAGTTTTTTTTCTTACAGCTTATCCGTTTCTTTCAGTCCCAAGAGGCAAGCAGACACAAAGGACTCCTTCATTTTAACCTTTTTTTTTTTTTGAGACAGAATTTTAAAAATATTTTTAAGGAAAATAACTGGGGTTTTTTTAATACCATGATAACAGAATTAAGCTTACTGGAATCCTTACCTCTCCTTTCATCTCAGCCAAGACAAGATTGCTACAGATGGCGTAGTCAAACCTCTTTGCTCTAATACAGAAAAACGTCTCTTTTCCTGGGCTCTACATATGTGCAGTGATAGCATGGGATCTTGAGATTGGTAGCAACAACTCGGGTCTTCCAGTTCATCTTCCTGTCACCGTGGGATTGTCCCTTATTATTCACTTTTCAGTGTCTTGTCTGGTCTAGCTTTAAACGTGCCAGACACTGAGCTACTGCCACTTGCCCAGGGAGACCATATCATAACACACTACATATCACTGTCAGAAATTTGGCTGATACTTGAACCAAGTTTTCCTTTGTTTCATTATATTACTCTCCCTTATGCTTTCTACCTGTAAATAATTCTTTCCTCCCTGAAGTTCATGTTTTGTAGGTACTTTTAAGACCTTTACTGTCTCCCACATCTTTCTGTGTAATTACATTTATTTGTGCTCATAAATACTTTGTTGCTCTTCTCTGAGTTTTTTATCAGGAATATGCTATGAAACACGGAGAGAGATGTCTGAAATTAAAGATGCTCTCCACATAGCAGTACCTTATTGGTAGAGTATGGTAAAACTTAAAAAGCAATAAGAATTCAGAATGAATGAAGTTCCAAGGAATTTAATTTTTATATAAAATGAGAGTGAGATTTTTATTAGAAGACTTTGATTCAAAATTTCTTGGAGATGTATCAGTTTAGACAAGCTCTTAAGTAAGAAAGATTTCTCATGTCCACCACAGAGTCTGTGGTCAAATCAGACAGATTCAACCACCCCAAAATAGCCAAAAGCTCATTTTCCACATGTAAAAACCTGCTTCAGATCAGAACTCCACTCAAATGCAATATGACATTTACACCACCTCACCAAAAATACATCTCTATCTTCTAACAAGATTTTTTTTATTTATTGAACAAATAAATACTTCTTGATCCAGCAGAGAGATGTAACCTAGTCCAACACACTACCTAGCCAAGGGGATATCTGAATTCATTTCTCTGTTCTGAATAGAATCATAGAGCAGTTTGGGTTGAAAGGGACCTTTAAAGGTCATCTAGTCCAACCCCCCTGCAACAAGCAAGGAATGAAGCAGACTCACAGCCTGGACCCAAATATCAAATTACCATCTTCACTAACTGAACTCTTGGCTATTCTGGGATGAGGCTTGGGGCACAACAAAGAGGTGTAAGTTACGATCAATGAGACCAAGCACAAAACACTGGCATCAGAGAGAGTCCTCACTGCGTGGGGCGGGCTGCATCTGGCGTTGTGTGAATAATGGCACGGGGAGAGATTGCTCCTAAAGCAGAACTTAATAGATTGCTACTCTAAAGAGCCCGTAGTGCTGTTGTCTCCCCTAAAGCTGTTGGAATTAACACAAAATTTTGAGACATTTTTGATAACAGCATCAGCAAATTCTTCCTGAGGGTCTTTTTCAATTAGATTCAACCACCATAGGTAATGACTGTTTCCTTAAAAGGAAGCCTGCAATTAGCAAAAATAACCCCAAATCCCACATTTATTTATTGTTCCTTTTTAGCTGACCAAGATGCAGAAATTATAACATATACCTTCAGTGACTAATTACCAAAAATAGCAAGTAAACTGAATATTTAAGAACACTCTACAAGCCATTGGCAAATACTTTAAGATAATAAACCTGAAAATGAAAAAATTGTGATAAGTTCCCCTCTCCCCAAGAAGAATTGCTGAAACCTCTGCTAATAACTTAGCAACACCAAATTTGAATCCTATTCCTTGCAAAATCAGTGCACTTTCTAAAGAACAGGATCTTTTTTTTTTTTTGCTTTAGTCTTTTTCATCCTCTTGACTTAGTTCAGGTGACAGCCCACACCATAACAGCTACTTTAGCTACATTAACTCATTCATGTAATGTCACCTCCTGTTAGCACCAGGCAGTGAAAAAAACCCATGACATAATGTAATACTACATGGTCCTGTTGAATGTAATGCAAGTTGTCAGAGGATTGTAATGCTAGGCTTTAAAGGGAAGAAAGAAGATCTATTTGTGAATGTAGTTAGTGAGCAGCATGCCTTAAATGTCTCAGAAGTTTATCCTTCAATAGTCCCCAAGACACCAGACTCTTCATCATCTATATGAAACTTTTAGAGTCTTCATTCTTCCCAGCTTTCATATTTCTCTTTTACTCTGACCAAACCAAACAGTTTCCCTACTTTCACCCAGATCCCCCATCTTCTCACATGGAATTCCAGTTCCTATCATCAAGGTCCAGGGTGTGAGAGGTTCAAAGTCTCCCATCTAGGGCACTCAACTCGACAACCATCCCTTACACGGACGTATTGTAAGATGGAACCTTGGCCACTGGCTGCTCTTCACAATACAGTAAAATACCTGCTTCACCCTGCAGCAAGATACATATCAAGACACAAAAATAAAATAGTCTAAGGAGCAGCTCCTCTGCCTCTCTCCACAGGGTTACTTTCACCCCATTGAGACCTCATTTGAGTAAGGTACTACTTAACAAGGGAAATGGCCAAGTCTCACTGCTTCCTAATCTGAGCCTGTATATTTTGCTGATCACCTGTAGTAAGGTTTGTTTATCCCATAATGAGGAAATGTGACAGAGTGTAGCCACAGAAAGAGAGGAAGATGTTTTAATAAACTGGAGATGGTTCTAAGCTTATCCGAACCTCAGAAGTATCATCTGTGATGGTAAGTTAACAAGACAACCTGGGATGATAGTTCTGTTAAATGCTGAAGAGAGTCTCTTGATTGGGAATGTAACATTACTCTTCATACTATGGTCAGTCTGTTAAGGGTAATGAAAATATTTCACTTCTTATCCCAAGACTTTGGAACTGCAATAACAGCAAGTGAACTTGGGGTAAAGACTGGGGAAAAAAAAAAAGATTGAAAAAAGTTCATGAAAAAAAAGATTCACTAAAATCTTTGATTGATAGGCTTAGTTGTGTATTTGCAGACATTAAAATCTGATGCCAAAAATATAAGCCACTAGTGAGAACTCTCATCTGTCACTTTTGCAGAGAACACAGGGCAGCCCTCAGCAGCGCTAACTTGCTCTGCTCCCCATGTGCAAACCCAGAGAAGTCACGGGGCAGTGGCCAGGAGCAATTAACACACATATCTTTTAAGTTCACTTGAGAGTACTGTATCCTTCAGCTTGGGACAGTCCCAAGTTTATAACCCAGGCTCAGTCTCCTGATTTTGACACCAATCCCCTGGCCCATCTGACAAACTGGTCACATTTTGTGCTGATCTGCAGAACTTTAAAGAAGAAATGGTAAAGGAAATTTTAAAACTGCACAGTTCTGAAAAGGTTTTGTGTTGGAAAAGCATTCTGGAGAGATAATGATATTTTATATGCCTCTCCCAAATTTCACAATCTGTAGGATAACAGGCAAATAAGTTACTCTGCTGTGGCCCAGAAGTATTTCCACTGCCAAAGAGACTTATATACACGTAAGACCTTCAGGAGCTGCCTCCAGCTCAACAGCCTTTTAGCCCAATGGCTATTTTGTACCACAATCATCAAGCCATAAAGACATCACCTATTTTGTAAGGACAAAGCTCTGAGAGCCAGGTAATGTTCGTGTGTGGAGATAACTTTTACAAGACCAGCTCACACAGTTGGAAGTTACACATACACAATTCTTCAGAGCAAGAAAGTCAACAGCAATTTGTCTGACTAGAGATACTGATCAGACCAGAAGAGAGAAGGTAGTTGGGTGACTGAGGAGTAGGGGCAGAACGTTAGCATGGGAAGAGATGTCTCCCAGTGAAAGGGAGTGATAGGTAATTTATCATCTGTGGAACATGGAGAGATTAGTGGAGCAAAGGAGAGAAGTCATAACTGATAGGTGTTTGCCTCCCTCCCTTCTAACTACCTTGGCTTTTATGCAGAAGTTTAATCCTGTCATTTTACCATGTTCAACTTCTTGCCAACCACAAATAAAACATTCATTTGTATAACTAACAAACAAACACAAAATAGGAGCTAGCACTCCAACTAACAACAATAGAATGATATCTACTCCCACCACACACAGGTTTCTAAATTAAGTAGCTCTCACATCACTGATGAAGGTGATAGTAGCTGAAGTGCTACTTGGTTAGGTCTTTCGTATTCTCATTCCCTATCCCTGTTGCTGAGATCAGATGTTATCTGGTGATAGTATCAGCTTTGTCAGAAAGATGCTAAATGTTCATTTTTTCCAGCGTAGCACTCCACCCTCACTTTGGACACAAAGGGGTTGTTAGTGGCTAAAATATACAGAGATCCCTGTCTTGCCCTTGCTTGCACTTGTGTGCATCTCATTGATTTTCAACTGTTGCTCCAGATCACTGGCAGTCACAGCAGCGTGTGAGCTAGCTGCTGCCCCAGGGTTGTGCGATGCAGGTATTTGCAAGGCTTCTGCAGAGCGTAGGCTGGACCAGGAAGCCCTCAGACTGCAGTATGCTGCCTCACGCAGTAAGGTCAATCTGAAATAGTAAGCACTCTCTAATAAGTAAGTCAAAGTCAAACCATTTAGATGCTTGCACCCTATCACAAATACAGAAACACCCATCAATGCCTCAGAAAAGCTTACCTATAAAGCATATAACATATTATGCTTTCAAAAAGAGTAATAGCTGTCTTGCTAGATTTAAAAAAAAAAAATAAAAAAAAAAAAGAAAATGTCCTCTACATTTTTCTAGCTACTCCAAAATATCTGTTAAATATCTCAACAACGATGACGTTAGAAGTGGCTAAGATTTCTGAAGACAAATGGTGATTTTGAGTGTCTGACAGGAGTCTCAGAGAGGTGAATGACTTTCACGTGATGCAGTTCCCTGTCTCTGCAATTTGAGCCTATTAAGCCAAGCACTTTGGGTCACCAATCACCCTTCAAAATCCCGGGCTGTTCACCACCACAGCATGCATTTCCCATAAAGGAAGGAAAAGCTTTAGCATCAAAAATATGTAAATAGGCCCAATAAATTTGGTCCTAGGATTTGTTTTTTAAAGTCAGAAAACTATTACTGCCAGCCTCTTTGCAGGGGCTATAAGAGATTATCATTTTCCCTTGTAATGGTTCTGACATAAAGCGTGTATCAAAAACTGCATACTCTTCATATCCATCCAGCTGTGTTGAGCAATAAACATGATAATTATGCAGATAAGGCTTAAATAAATTCCTATACCTAAGGGCAGCCGAATGCTTTTTTAAGCAAAACAATAATTAACCCTCCATAGGGCTGAATGAGCACAGACCTTTGCTCCTTCCCAAGGTGGGAAACCTGCATCTTGGCACCTTCCAGGCATCTGTCACAGATATAAATGGGTCAATGTACTTCAGAGGAAACAGCTCCAGGGCTGTTCCTTGTGAGGTTCCAAAAAAGGTCAAGAACAACAAGATCTACTAGTTCCTATACCTTGACACTGGGATTTGAGGTGTGTTTCAGACAAATGTCAAAGGAATTGAATTGAAGGTAAAAGGAGAGAAGAGCATAAAATGCCAGTGGAATTGCTCACTGAAAAACAAAGAGGAGGTACGAGCTTGGCAGTAAATGAAGATCTTTGCAGTAAACTGAGAAGCTCAAGGGCTCAGATTACGATCCAGATATTGTGGTGTAATGAGTTACCACACATTGGTTGATCCGCAGTAACTGCTCATATGCATGCTCTCAGCTCACAAAAAAAAAGATGAAGATGATCTGTTTATCTTAGCCTCTTTCATTAGGCTGAGGCTAATATGCTTTACTTTGGATCTGTGACAAGCCAAGCTTCTCTATGAACTGCTACTGCTTGAAGCAGCCTGTGAACCATGGGGATAGTGGCTCTGGTCTGATAAGATACGCAGGACCAGCTACACAGCCAGTTACCACCCTGTTGCAATGCCTTTGTGGTTGTCCTCACCATCGTATGTGACTACTTCAGATGTAGTTGTAAAATCTTTCAATATAGAGCCTGCATGCTCATACAGGTGTTATTTTCCAAACTGCATGCTGAATCAAATGGTTTGCTAAGCTGTTCCATAGCAAGTGATAGTAATAAATCCTATATGCATTTACTTGCCCTTCTTTCTAAATCTTTCTTAGCCATTTTTTGGCCTAAGACTGGATATCAAAAGGAGTCCAAAACAATCTCCACCACACAGCTTCTTGCTTTAAAGCCAGCATAAGAAACATGTGAAGTGTCATACAGGTTTATGTGCCCTTGAGGTCTAACACAGTACCTGTTAGACATCAGCTGAAGGTGTGTAGAGAAAAGGTTTAAAGTAATCCTTCCTGGGAGGAGTTACCAGTCTCAGAAATTTCTGCATCATGGTGCTTACCAGTCAGTGCATTTTCCTTCCATAGTGTTTCCCAGTGCCTTTGGAAGCCATCCAAACTTTTTATCCCCACCAAATCACATGGTAACAAACTCCACAGTTCAGTTATGCACTATGTGGAAATAATGCTGCTTCTGAGGTTTTTAACCTGCTGTGAGGTTCAGATGCTCCCTAATTCCTATATTGTGAAAACCAGTGACTAATCATCCTTTTGCATTGCTTCTCCACTCACGGCTTCACAGCTGGCTGCTGCAGCATTGCCCCACCACAGCTCTGCCGGGAGGGACAGTGCTGGTGACAAGTGACAGATGGTGGGAGCTCTAAGTTGGGTCTGCTCCTCAATCTGTGAGAATACAGAGCAGGGGTTCACATTTAACAAATCTCCATGATCAGTCCTGTAGGAGCTGCAAGAATTTCTCTCTGCTCTATGGGAAGAAAGAAGAAAAGAAAAGAAAAAAAACAAAAAAAAAGCCAGACCTGGCTCTGGCCGCTGGGTCTCCCTCTGGTTTTCCCACGGCAACTCCACTGCCATCTGCCACTCTCTATAATGCCCCTGATGGTGCTGAGCAGAGAAGGACAGAGACTTGACCAGACCCTCCCTGCATTTTAGAGGCTTACCTATAAAGTTTGAGCATAGGCACCATCATCGTAGACTCCAGAGGGGCATGTTTAAAACCATACTGAGAGTTTCCTGCTCCCCATTACGTTCACCGACTCTCTTTCAAAAGCCTGTTTCTGCAGACCCCCACTGACTTCATCTGTTCTAAGAAGAAAGGATATCTCTGAGGCCATGTCACCACATAAGGAGCCCAGATCCCAGGGGAGGCTGGAAACCCAGCACAGCCTCCTTTGAGAAGCCTAGGCACAATTAAGATGATTTCTGCAGATGGCTAGCTACTCTGAAGAGTGCCATGCTGAGACAACAAGTGAAATCACCTCGAAATCCATTTGTCAGAGCCTGATGGTTCTGTCTCAGTCTGCAGGGATGAGTCAGACCCCCCAGCTGGCTCCTGGGGCCACAAAGGGAGAAGTGCCCCAGGTAGCCCGTGTGCGAGTCAGTCTGTACCCGTAACCATCCGCAAAAGAAGTGGTTAGTACCTGTGTCGTCTTTACAGCTATTCTGTTTTTTCCCTTAGACAGGTGTCCTGGGGCTTGCTGCTTCTCCCCAGCTGGATCTCTGAAGTTTCACATACTTTATTCTCTTACATATAAGAATCTAGTATTTAGACAACTCAGCCTGAGAGAAAGCTGAGGTATCCAGAAAAAAAAACAAAACAAAACAAAACCAAAACACTCCAGCAGTCTTTTACCAGCTTCCCAACAAAGAAGAGCATTTCCCTTGCATGTACAATGGACAAGACGACTCCCTACATCTCCACAGAAATATCTTTAGCAGGAAAAGGACACCTACAGACCTTCGTCAGAAGCTGAGCTGAAACAACTCTATAAAAAAAAAAACAAACAAAAAAAAACCAAACCAAAAACCAAACAAACAACAACAAAACCACCACACACACTTTCCCCAGGACCATTTCAGCAGAAAAAGGAAAGACTGGGTGAAAAAATAACTTCAGGTAGAACTCCTCAGACTACAGACCATACTGTCAAGGTCTCACCTCGCTGTGCATTGGGATCTGCCAACACTGCCTAACTCTGGCAAGTAGTATGTAGAGTTAATCTCCACACTTGGAAACCGTTAACTGATATACAATATAAGCTCAGGTAACATTCAGAAATTCCTTTTTTTTTTTTTTCCTTCCTCTGTAGGCTCACTGGTTTCCTGCATCTCTCCTTGCATTTCAACCCCCTACTACAGGGCATTCTTCCCCCTCTCGCTGCCCTGTACGATTTCATGGCACTCAGACAGACAATTTGCTGCCAAAGCACATTACTTAGCAGTTTTCTGCATTAAGCTACCCTGGTGCTCATCTCCCTGGACTCCGGCCATCCTCCAATGTCTCCCAGCAGCTTTGAGTCATATGCTCCCACCATCTGACCCCCTGGACTCCTCTCCTCCACCAGCCAGGTTAAGCCTGAAGCCAAGTGGAGCTGAACCCCAGCCCTTTCAAAAGGCCCACATTGCCCAGCAACAGATGGTAGAGTGCAACTTCTAACCCGCAGGAAAATGTTGTTTTCCTCTTACCGACTGGGATATCAATAAAAATCTGTATGTATTTGCCAATTCCAGTATGAAAGCTGATTCAATTTTTCAGTTCACAGCTTCAGCCTTTGTAATGCCACCAGAGCAACTGAACCTTAAGTAATACCACTCAGTTTCTCTTTTGGTGCTTCAGAAGAAGGAATAGCGAAGACCATGCTGGGTGACTTCGCAGCAAGTTCAAAATTCCTACTTAGGGAGGTGGGTGTTGCTCCTTGTTATCTCCATAGTGGCAATAATGAAATCAGTTGCAATATGAGGAATAGAAAATTCTGAATAGTGATACAATAAACTAAGTTTTCAGTAAGGGAATGTAATCTATATTCTGGGAGTATTCTCCACAGGGAGGTTTATTTGGAAGTTTTTACCTTCTGGTGATGATCATTCCTACATTCTCAGAAAAAAAAAAACATACTCAGCCTATCATCTGTGAGTCACAGGCAGGTCCCATCCCATCCAGCCATTAATTATTGCTGTTCGCTATTTTTAAGGAATTTTATAAAATATAAATCATGTGCACACCTTCGTAATTGTAATGCAACAGTAGGAATTGGGTTTGTATCAGGCCAGCATTTCACAGCATCATCCTCCAGACCACATTCACAGTCCCCTCTGTATTGCAGCCACTTCCAGAACAGCTCTGGGAGTCCCTGGTACCACGTTCATTATACATTTAAAAATAACTTCTACTCTCTAAAGTAGAAGCCAGAAGCTCCTGTAACTTAGCAACATAATAAAGTGCCAACAACGGCAAAAGAAACCCCTAAGACCCACCTGCTCCCTTGCTGCTCTTATTTATTTGCCAAAAGTTTGTCATTTACTGATAAGCAAAGCAAACAACGCATTACCATGACACATACGTTCCACATTTACCCACCAATGCTATTGTTGACAAAGAAGTTCATAAGTAAACAAGAAATTAATAAAGCCCTGTATACACAAGTGAAAGTTGATAAGATCAGCAGTATCGCCTGTCAATTGACTTAATACAGCCAACTCACTAATTGCATGAGAAATACTGAGAAGTAAAAGAAAGCCATTTGCTTTGAAGAAACTTAATTCCCTGTAATCAAATTTGAGTACAGCTATAGCAGTTTAAACATTTCCTTTTATGTGGTATCTATCAAAACATTTGACCTGTTTTCTTCCGGTTGTTTCATTGCAAAAACATAAGGTGACTTGTTCAGAGTTGTATCTAAAGTCCAGAAGAAGAGGAAATCAGTGATAAAAATGAGAAAAAGCCAGAGATTTTTGCACACCAAATCTTTTTTTTTTTGTACATTAATTAATAATTATGTCTTGGATTTTTTCAAGTGAGCTATTTCTCCTGCTGACTCT
Organism: Tetrax tetrax; assembly: GCA_009806455.1. Taxonomy (NCBI): domain Eukaryota; kingdom Metazoa; phylum Chordata; class Aves; order Otidiformes; family Otididae; genus Tetrax; species Tetrax tetrax. The sequence continues at coordinate 675,134 of WHYT01017835.1, forward strand.
TGCATTTTAGGCTATGAGAAGCTGTACCTTCATTCTCAGGGGCAAAATTTTTAAAAAATATGAACCCAAGGATAGAGTTCTTAAATGAATTTTATTTTTCCTGATTTCTAAATAAGAACTACTATAAGCTTACATTGGAG
>WHYT01017835.1:675293-692939 GCA_009806455.1 Tetrax tetrax
AAAAAAAAAAAAAAGGCTCCTGCTTAGGAAGTGGAAGCCTCTTCCACCTTCTGCTCTCTTTAACAAATCTACCCATCTGTGTACCGTAACTGCACACGATGATTATTACGGCCCTGGCACACGTTTTTCAGAGCCTTTCACGTAAAGGCTCACGTTTCTCGGCTCTGGGCTGCCCCGTTTAGATGGCATCAGCACAGCAACGGGTCTGGGAGGAAAGAGCTACAGACCCACCAGCATGTGGGACCCTTGTCTGGCACGGACGTAATGGTTCTGGCTGCCAGCCTGCCCTTCTTCCTCTGATTATCCCAAAGCAGGAGAGAGATTTGGGTCTTGGGCTTAGTAATAACTAGTAATAATAGTGTGAGGGTGGTGAGGCACTGGCACAGGTTTTCCAGAGAATCTGTGGATGCCCCATCCCTGGCGGTGTTCAAGGCCAGGATGGATGGAGCTTTGAGCGACCTGGTCCAGTGGAAGGCGCCCCTGCCCAGGGCAGGGGGATTGGAATGAGATGATCTTTAAGGTCCCTTCCAAACCAAGCCATTCTATGATTCTATGAAATCAAATCAATCTCGCATGCACTTGCCTTTAAGAAACTTTTTGCTTCACTGTATAATGCACAATAACCCTACATGAGTTTATTCTGGTAGCACAAGATCTCAGTGAAGTTCTGTGTAATATTCAGCTTTTTCCCTCTTGCTGGGTCTGTATGCCATCTGTCACAGCACAGGACACCTTTCACAACCAGCTCCTACACTGCAAGGTACGATGGGTTCCGTTATCTCAGCTGTGCTGACAATGGTCCCCCAGCAGGCATTTGGAAAAATCTCACCATTATCTTTCAGTCATTCTCTCTGTTTTGGCACAAGTAAGTCCAGCTGCTTCTGAAAGACAGAAGGAAGAGGCTTAGCCTTCTCACTGGGAGCGAGAAGATGTGGTGTCTCTGACCAATTTACGTCCCTTTCATTTGATCTCAGCCAAGTCATGCAGTTTTACTTGTTCCTGAGCTGTTTCTAGAAAACTAAAAAACAGCGTGGAAATGAACTGTAGCCCTATGAACACCTCTGTATGTGCAGCACTTTCCTTGTCCTCCCGATGTTCTCCAGCAACAACAACAACAAAAATATTGTTGACCTCTAAACACAATCTCCATATCCTTTTAGAGAGAGGGACCACTAGGGCAGCTAGGAAAGTAATCCACAGCAAAACATCTTTCCTGAGACTTTTCTGTGTATGGTTTTATCTTCTTCCAGTCTCTAAGTTACTCCTCCTGAGAAGCAACCAGTAAGCCTTGCTTAGAGCTCAAGTGACCAGACTGATGGAGGCTCCAGAAAAATGCCTGCCTCTGAGTTATTGCTAACCTCCTGCCTCAAAACATACCATAGGAGTGCTCATATACATGCTGTGTAGCCACAGGCTAGTCATTTAACTTCTCAAAAGAGGTTAAAAACCTCAAGTTGAAAATAAATAAATAAATAAAACCCCAAAAACCTAAAGAAGTTAAATTACTAGCTTGCAGCTATACAACAAAGGTGAGTAACAGAGGTTGCATCGTCTCCCAGAAGCTCGCTAACACAGAAAAACAGTTTTTAATAATTAAAACGTAAATATGCTTCATGGATCCACTGGCTCATGATCAAGAAACACAATCAACACACTTATATATCCAGTCAGTAGTTAAAATAACCCACGTTTTTCCTATGTATGCAAAAATGCATGTTCTACTATATACATTATGCTGCAGTTTTCTTTTTCTAGTTTTGTTTTTTTTTTCCCCTCCTGTGTAGGACACCTTAATAACGTGCTGCGAAAAGGACCTTAAGCCTCCAGCAGAGAAGATACCTTATCTTGTCTTAATTTGTACTGCTTGTATCAGAATGGCATTTCTAAGATTTAGACGAGGAGATACAAACGTAATCTCCCTGGAGTTAAACTAAGCTTCCTGTGGGCCTGATGTTCTCATGGTTTGCCTGAGGAAAACAAATCTTACATCCTTATCTATGATTTCTTTGCTAATTAAAATGCATGGACTACTTTAAACGCTGTTTACAAAAGGGGCCTTCAGCAGTGTTCTTTCACCATCAAAAAAAAAACCAAAACAAAACAAAAAAAAAACAAAAAAACCAAACCCACATCACCCAGCAGTGGAAGGTTTTAAAGATGCCACACTGAGAAGTCACTCATTAATATTCCTGAAGAGCAGCGTCATCAAAGCAGAATATTAACACTATAGGTCTATCTCTATGAAAGAATTGTCAATCTAAACACACGACAACAAGTGAAATCAGAAGCTGTCAGAGACAGACACAGAGAACGTACTTAGATCTTGTCGGCTGTTACGGACAGCTAAGTAATTCCGTGTCACAATTTGCATTTTTCCTTGCGTATTCCCAACAGTACGCAGAAAAACCCTGCAGCAGCAGCAGGACAAAATTATCCAAAGCAAACTGGGAAGGTTTGCAGCGCTGCTAGTGATGATTCTGTTCTGTTCTAAATTCAATTAGAAAGGTAGGCAGCTAAAATAGCAGCACCTCGCTGACGAAGCAAATCTTTCCCAGGCTGAAGGATAAAACAGTATTTCTGAAGTGTGTTCATGCAAGAGATTTTACAAAGCCTGATAAAAACAAAGCAAACTACAAGAAGTTCTCCTAATTTCCTTTGCTTCTGAAGCCCTCAGATCAGCCCAGAAACATTAATTAAGGGTGTGGACAGGCAATTGCAAACAAATGAGTAATCAGATCTTTCTGATTTTCTGCTTATCAGCCAGCTTGCCTTCACGGCGGTTTAAGATAATGCGTTTTACCCTGTGTTTGCAATAGATTAGGGCTGTGCGTGTGGTCAGTTAATTCAGTATGGTTAACAAGCAGGAAATTGGGAAGCACAAGAACTCACATGTTTGCAGTACCAGCAACGCTGTAAATGGTGAGTGCCATGATAAAGTCAGCTTTTGCCACACATTGCCACTCGTTATTCTTACTTTTACCCTTATTCCCATTTTAGTGATAGGCAGACTGAAATGACAACAGGTTACTGAATCCAGGCTATGCAGCACATCAGCAGAGAGGAAGAGAGGAGAAAACAACATTCCTGCTATTCTCTCCTGAGCTTCTCCTTGTAAATAGAAGCACTCCAGCTTCTTTTAGCAGACTGCATTTTTAGTAACTTGCTTTGCAGTCAACCAATTAGGAACTCTTCCATGTTAAGCAGCCTTCAGAGATGGATATGCTTGAAAATAAGATGGTAGCCAATTCTGAAGGCTCTTCTAAATCAGAAGAACAGAGTATAATTACTTCTGAAGTAATTTCTGAAGACTATACTCCTCTGGGGTAGATACCCGCTATGTGTGCAGGTAAAATGAGTGATATCATCCTTATTATGTTGTAGTACTCTTGTGCCTAGCACTCCCATACCATTTCGGACTGAGAAAACTCATGTCAGAAAGCCAAGCCCTGCCCTCAGACCTTCTGCTCAAGAGTGCTACACAAACTAAGAGAATATATCTGTATTTTAATGACACTCCTTTGTCTTGTGCCATGCTCTCCTATTGAAAGGAAAGTAACCTTGGACAACCTTGGGATCCTGCAAACTGAGAGCAAACTCACCAGCAATGGAAAACTGCCTGGTCAGGAAGGATTTTAAAATGCTAGAATCAAAATCATTTTATGTGCAACTAACAGAAGATCAGATATCTGATAGGGCTTGACTTCTAAGAAGTGGAATCCATTTTTGCAGCTGGAATTAAGTGACAGCATATATGCAACCACTTCAGCTGTTTACCGAGTAACTGGTGCATACAAATCAAGGGTGTTCAGAGTCTGAATGCTAATACCTCCATAAACTATGCAAGCACAAATTTGCACCCAGGTTTCCAGAAAAACTGGAAACCGCTTCCTTTAAACTTTAACAAATGTGGCTGAGAGAAAGGGAAGAGAGAAAGGCAACATGAATATTTCAGGGTGTGCATCTTGAAAGCTTTGGTGCAGCTGCACAACTCCAATTAAATTCAATAGGAGCCTCACATCTAAAACCCTGAGCAATGCTTTGAAAAGTCTAAAGGTTTGATGTCAGAGTATGACCTTCAGAGTCAATTGCTTTTGTTCAGCAGAAACCTTGTAGAAGAATGAGGCACAGTCTCTTCTCTTACAGAAAGAGAAAGCTGAAGAGAGCAGGAAGGGGGGAAGGAAGTTCAGAGTAGATACTGGCATAAAGATTTGTCCAGAACAGTGTTTAAGGGGCCACGCTGACATTATTTGTAATTGAAATAATTCAAAGAGGTCAGGCTCTAGCTTTTTCACTACGCAACATCAGAGATGGTTCAGAAACAATTTCCATTTTCTTTGAACCAGTAAAGCCCAATTGGTTGAAGGAAGCTCCTGGATAAAAGGATCATCCACTGATTCAATTCTAATCAGCACAATGGTAATTCTCTTACCTCCAGCAGGATTAATCTGATTGTTTGAATAAACAATTTTCTTCATCTTTTGGAAATGCTCAGAGAGCCCAGATGTCTTTGGACATGCATATGTTAGTGCTTCACTGTGAATCAAGGATGTGCTTTTGAAGACACCCTCCTGGTTGTCTCCACTTGCTAGGCTTTGGTTCCCATCACAGCCTGTGCTTGGAGCACCCAATTTTAATTTAGAATAAAAATAGCCTGGAAGATGCACTCCAGGAGCACACCTACTGCCCTCCAGCAGCTGGTGGGCAGCAGACTGGTCAGACTACAGCTATGGGAAGTAAAAACCTCTGAAATGCATGTGAGGGCTTGACCTTCAGCATCATTTTACTCTACAGATGTGTGGTTGTTGAGATGTGTGACTTGTTAATGTGGGCAGAGCCTTCACGGCCTCTTGAGCGTGGTCACACACATGTCCATAGTCAGAAAGAGTTTATACTAAAAAGCATTACGGATGCTGGAAAAACTTACTTTTGTATGAGACAAGTTAGAGTCTACTGATGACTGAGCTGATTTTAAAAAGTCCAATTATTAAAAAAAAAAAAAAAAAACAAACATTTAAACTGAACTGTTTCTAGTAGAATCACATGAACTAGTATGTTCCTCTCAACCTCAGATGTGATAAGTGACAACTTTTTGTCTCGGTATTTTTGCTCTGAACATGTTTTTTCTTCCTATCATTTTTAGTAATTTATGTTATTTTGTGACATGTCTGCGGCACCGTATCTACATATCATTATTTCAAGTTGTCATGTCACATTCCACAAGACTGCTGCTGCCATGTCAAATCATCGCGGAGCAGAGCACAGCAGTCGCTTCTCTTTATCATTAAGGGCAGCTGCTACTCTCTACAAATTGAAACATCAATATACTGCAGGAAGGTTCCAGGCTACCAGTTGCTCCTGAAATCAGTACACCAAATGTGCTTTTTTTTCCTCTTGTTCAAAATGTTAACCTGTATCACTTCAACACAAACAGGAGGCATTTTGTTCAAAGAAACAAAACGAAGGAGTTTCAAATATCCAGAGTCTGCTTTATGATTGTCTAAACAGAAAAAGAGAATGTGAGAGAAGGTCATATTTTTAGATGCCTTTTGTATCTAAAAGTACATGCAGAGATCACAGATCTCTGTTAAATGTTGTCATAGAAGAAGCCTTTGACATATCTGGAAACTTAAACTTGCAGCATTTGCATCCCACTCCAGTGCTTTAAGCACAAGCCATTCATCCTGGCACAGCAATAAACGAGATGAAGAAAACAAGAGGAGAAGAGAGAGAAGTCAGTAAGATTCCACACACTAGAGTAAAATTGTTTATATTTCCATTTTTTCCCTGTCAATTGCTCAAGTGGAGTTGACAAAAATAGGATTAAAAAAATAAATCTCTTCCTAGACATTGTCAAAAAGGTCACAAATTCCAATTCCCTTAGAAACCTTAGTCTTAGACCCTTAAATCAGATGGAAATACAGATGAGATTGATGCTTGGGAAAAGAGAAAAGGATAACTCCTGCTGAGAAGAGATGCTCATGTACATCTGAGCAGTTTCCAGATTCTTTTGGAAGTTAAAACAGGCTAGATGAAAAGTCTTGCCCTCCCTGGTATGATTGCTTATGTTGTCTGTCAGAATCTAGGAGAATTTGCAGACAGCAAACGTTGCAGATTATTCCCCTTTCACCTTTTGAGCGAATAAAGACATCAGAAGTGACCAAGTGCATTGTATTATGCTGTAGAGGTAACGCGACAGCTGAGTCCCTGTGAAAATAAGCAGTGCAGGGACTGTGCGAAGCATCACACTCTGGGTATAGCTCCCATTCAACAGGGACGTGCTTCAGTCTATGCACGGCTTCTCCTGAAGCATTACTGGCTTCAGTGTGGCTGAAGGATGGAAGAAGGGCTATGATATCCTCTATGTGCATCCCATTCAAAAGCTGAGCAATAGCAGCATCTCTGAATGAAAAACAAGGCATACCAAAAGCTGCAGACAGAAAAAAAAATAAGAAAAACCTGAAGTTGCTCTTTTTTTTTTTTTTACAGGAGCAAACAGCTAGGAATACCTACGTTGAGGTTACCTTTGCTTTCCAACTTTTTCATGGCAAACATATGCAAAGAATGGAGGATGGGGAAAACCAAGTGTATGACCAGTCTCCTATCAACAGCTTCTCAAAAGGATTCAAATTTAGTTTTACATTAAGTGCTCTGCAGTACCTTGATCACAAGTTCACAAGAACATGGAGGTAGTTTGCGTATAAAATAAACAAGCAAGCAAAACAGAAGGAAACTCACAAAAAGAGGAATTTGGAAAGAAAAGAAAAAGACAGTGATCAGATGGTGGAAAAGTATCTTTCACAAATGGCTTGACTTCTCCCTTTTCCTTCTCCCATTCCAAGTCCATAATGTGGGCCAAACACCATCAGGGTTAACAGACACTAATACTTTATAAGACATTCCTCTTGAATACTTGCAGGAAAAGAAATGGGACTCACTTTTCCTCTCCAAAAGGATTCAAGCCCAGCTCTCCAAAGCAGCCGGTCACGCAGAGCGGGCATCGCTGGGTATCAGCTCTCCTTTGCTCAGAGGCTGGAACATCCCAGCAGCACCCAGCACAGGTGCTGCTGTTCTCAAACGGGAACACATGCCAACCTGTTTGAGCCTTAAAACTGCTGGAGGATATTTTAGGAATATCAGCAACGTTACCAGGAGTTTCCTCTGCTAGCAAAAAAATTCAAGAGCTACACAGGCCGCATGGGAAGAGAGATGACCCCGCTTCAGCCTTTCTGCCGACTGGATTAGAAAAACACTGATTAAAAGTCAGCCTTACGCATCAGCTTAAGGTAACCTGCTTTTGCACTTTCTTTTTCAGCAGACAGCAATGCTACCTTTGAAGATAACCATTCATGCATAAAATTACTAATAGAGACCATCTGTCTGACGAATGTCTGTTCCTTAATAATTTATATCACTTGATCTATTTTCAAAGGTTAGTCTTACATTAAAATTACAGTTCTGAATAGGTCAGCCTGTTATTTAAAGATAAATTACTCCACCTCTTCACATTATAGTGTTGTGTTTTGATAATGACAGGCTTTTTATTCCCATGCTTTCTGCTTCCTTCTCAGGAGCAGCATAGCAAAGAATTAGCATGACTTCCCTTGCCCATGTCTCCCTGTAGTCCCATTTTGATTCTTTTTGACTCAGGCAGTCTAAACATCTCCAGCTTACAATCTTTTACCTGCTTTTAAGCAGAGACTTAGAAAATACTCGGCACTCCAGGATGAAAAGATGAATCAATGATGCATGATAGGACCATGCTAAACTCTAAGCTTTGTCATGCTGTGTGTGAGCTAAAATGCTGCATAACCAATGCCATTAAATTCATTGTAATTGAAGGATAATTTCTGCTCTCCTCTGGATAGATAAAGTAATAAAGTGACAATGTTTAAAGAGGAAATGCCGGTGTAATGTTCGTCCATTTAACAGCTACCCAGGAGATATGCATTGTAAATATACTTATAACAGAGAAGTTCTTATTGTTTTATGTACAGAAGCATTTTGTGGTGGTAATTTCATACTACTGAAGTAATCTGGAAAGTTACTGGACCACAGAAGACTGACTTTTTTTTTTTTTAAAGCAGCTGGTATAGGTATTTTCCTACTATTATGAAGAATTGTCAGGTTATAGCAGTTTTTCACATATCTTATTACAAATATATCTCCAAATTACTGAGAGTGAAAAGCTCTTCCAAGGTAACACAGACATCTGCACACCAGATTAGTGCACCAGTCTGTTAGCTCTGCAGTAGCAGGATGAAAGGAAAAAGCAGTGTTTGGAGTCTGGATCTTCTGTACTAGCTGTTGTATGAGCACGGGTCTCCAGGAGCAGCATCCAGCACCGAGGCAGAGCCAGGAGAGCAGTGACATCCCTCCAGCACAGAGCTGCTCCCAAGTATGATGTTGTCTGGGGAAAGGAGAGAGTCCCATCCCGCACAGAGACCATCTGGAGAGGGAAATTAAGAAAGCGAGCAAAGTCATTTTTGGGAACTGTCAGGTCTTATGTAGTATGCAGCAATCCTGATTTCCCAAAGTTGTGCTCCTGACGTAGTACCTTAAGTGGAAGAACTAGCCTTTGCTTTGCAGATAACAAGGAGGTAAGAATCTGCATGACCCCTTGAAAACACAAACTCAACAGCCCCGTGTCCCCCACGAAGCCAATGCAGTTAATGGAATTCTCTCTATTGTTCCTGGCCAATGTACCATGTTCTCCTGACAGTTAATCAGGACAAGCTTAGAAATAACACACATACTTTCCTGAGGCCCCTTCCAAAGTAAATGCATGCATAGGACACGTATACACGAAGAGTAAGAATTCAGCAACTATGACACAGACAACACACAAACAAGCATCTCCACCATCAGGTTCCAGGCGCAATTGCCAGCAGTTTTCCAGAAGCAACTTATTCACATTGATCATTGATAAATTAATCAGTTATGCAATAAAGAGACCAAACAACTCCAGCTACAGAGGTTCAAAATCCCTTTCGTAGATGCTAGCTGGTAGAGGAGAACACAGTCCATGCATATGGACACTGGTCAGGGTCTCGGGACACCGGAGCTTGTGTCAGCACAGCCTACTTAATGTGCATAATGCAACATGGGATTTTTAGAAAGCTTTGACACTGCTGCATGTAATAACAAGACAAGCCCTCTATTACTCAGTCTGTCCTTTACCAACGCAGAGTTTAAGAGAAAGTGCTGACTTTCTCTTCTTGCAGCATTTGGCTCCTTGTGACTGTGCATGCAGCAGGAGCTCTGCCTCTCCTCCTCGTGCAGCTCTCGCTGAGTGTTGCATCACTCTGGTGCACCCAGTGTCCCAGGAACAAAGTGCTTTGCGTTTCACATACAGCAAGCACAGTGAAGGCGGAACTGCAGATCTGTTATTTCGGACCCTGGGCAGCAAACAATTCACAAAGAAACAAAGCAGGTTTCAGAGAGCCCTAGGGAGACTTGAAGGTAGACCAAGAGAAAAAAAAGAGGAAACATGTATTCCTTTTTTTTTTTTTTTAGCTAACAAGACATAAACTACTGAAAAAAAAAGTGGTATATCCCATTGCCAGTCAGCACATCAGCTCTTCCATGCATTGACGAAGACAAAAAAGGAGGATCCCAAAGCCTCTATTTACTGTAGTGGGTCTACCCCAACATGAGGGCTTCAGAAGAGGCAAGAACAGTGTGGGACACGACAGGCCACAGAGCAGGACTGCACTAGTGCAGGAGATACTTTTACTCCATCAGCAAACTTGAAGTGTCATATTTAGTCCACCCATTGTTATTTCCATGTAGATGGTTATGACACCTAATTCTTTTAGTGCTTGTAAAGCACGGCAAACCCTGCCTTGTATCATGCCTTCACCACAAGTCAGGCTGAGACAAAGAAGGAAAATGTTTTAATTGAACTGATGTGGATTACCCTAGATCATGTTTCCCTAGCAGTAAACTAATTCAGACTTCCTTAAGTACAGTGTGACCAACACCTCCACCTCCCTTACTGCAGTATTTAGTCCCCTTCTTGTTATGGAAAGATAGTTACAATTAATTAAAAAAAAAAAAGGAAAGAAAAAGAAGAAAAAAACAAACAAATCTCAAAAACCTCAAAGCAAATTAAATTTAAAAAAAAAAAAGCACCCATACCAACATACCATAAAAGCATCTCCAGCACATGCTCTAGCTACTTCTTGCTAATCTATTTTAGTAAGAGCTGGACAAGACAAAACCTGATGCCTACAACCCTCCTAGCCCAGGTGGTGTCCCAGTTCTCAGCCAGCAATCCCATATTTCCTGGATCCAGAGCCTATTCTCACTCTCCCGACTTGGCCTTTCCTTTGCCATGGCTCTCGCTGTGCGATCATCTGCATTTGCTCGCTTGTTCTGTGATCATCCGGAGGCCACACAGTAGGATCATTGTTGCTTTAACACGCACCAAATCCAATCAGTTCTAGTGCTGTAGCTGGCAGGGCAGGCTCTCATTTCTCTGCTACTCTCTCAAGTGCCAAGGCACTGGGATGCCAGTGCTGTCTGAATGCACCCAGAGCCAATTACATTAGCCTTCTGCCATCCTGGGGCCTTATCTGCTCCCAGGAATTAATTCTTGTTTTGCTGCAATGCACAAGCAAAGTTTTAAGTTTCCTAGCCAATTTATTACAATTAGTCTTTCTGCGATACATTTGGTCGTCTTTATAATTATCCCTCAGAGTCTGCGGTTCTGGGAACTGCTCTGCGCACTCCTCTGCTTCTTCAGTTCCCTCACTTTGATGGAGAGGCAAATACCAACTTTTCCACCCCCATCCCCTCCTGTACACGTAAACTGAGTAAGTTGGAGCAATCACTGCAGTGCTCACTGCTTGGGTAGTCTGGCACGGAGAGCGGGAGATAAATTGACAGGCTGACAAACATGCAGATAAGTTGGTTTCTTTGCTTTGGGAAGTTTATTTGCAATACCTTTCCTTTGATCAAATCAACTTTGCTTGGTTTGTCTGTCCTTTTTCTGTTCATCATCTCAAGTAACCAAGCAGCCCGGTGCTATTCTGTTCTGCAGAGCAATCAGGAAAACAAGCATACAAGGTATTTTCCCACAGAGCTTGCCAGGTCACTGCCCAAGTGCCTCCACATGGGTAATCCTCTCTGAGATGTGGGACCCATCTGGAGGATGGCCAGAAGTCTCCATCAGAAGAAGGAATTCACTGAACTCCTCCATTTGGATCTATTAGCATTCTAGATCTACTTTCTACAAAGAGTGGTGGGAACAGCATTAGGGCATCAGTTCCATCAGAAAATTATTTTATAAAGTTTAAGGAAAGACGGGAAAAAGACTTCAGGAGGGTCCTCGTGAGGCTGACAGTTGCAGTAGGCTGCCTCAGGGCTGCAAGTTAAGGATTTGTGAGGATCAAGCTCCTGTTAGTTCACAGGTTAGTAATCCCTTTTTCTTTTTCTGCAGAAGACAACAATCTGGATTACTTCTGAGGTGAATGTCAGTAGGACCTCCCTAGTAGACAGCAAGGCCAGCACAGGCCAACTGCCTCGAAGACAAGTTAGTGAAAGCTAATTTCCCTCAAGTTTCACCAGAAGATGATGGGCTGAACCATGCAAAACCCTGGTGCTGACCCAGTTTTACCAAGATTCATTGCCTCTGGTGCAGAAGTATTATTGCCTACATTACTTAAATCAAGTTAGATAGAGTATCAAAAACGCTCTGAGTGATGGCCAAGCATTAAAATTAATTAAGCATAAATTACAGATGTGCAGGGTATTTTAGCTGTACTTGTTTCTCTTCTTGACCCTTTTCTCAATCTTAGAACTAACCTCTTAGTTACCAGTCGCCCTAAGAAGTTATGCTGCAAGCTCATCGATCATAAGAATTATTTTCTCTGTGGCACTTGGAGTTGCAGATCTAACTCTGTGAAGTATGTGGTTACCCCAAGCCGTTTCACAGAGAACCATACGGCCCTGACAGACAGGTGATTTTCAAAGCCGTCAGACAAGCATCAGTGTGCATCATGCCGCATTGCTTTTATTTCCTGGTATGCCTCATTTCATGGCTGCGTGTCACGTACCACTTGTTGGGGAAAGGGCCATGTTCACATTCAGGATCTGTTTGTTTCTCTGAGGATGTTTTGATGCAACTGTCTCAGCCATTTCACCTTCAACTGGCCCCCTTTCCACAGATGACCAATCATCCAAAACACCGGAGAGATTTTAAGCCTCCGTGATTTAAGGGAGGCAGATGAAAAAAGACGCGATGCAGGCAGATGTCACATTTGTGTCACTGACTGAAACATTTCTGCCAGGATACATTATTCAGTATCTAGCAGACCTACTGATATAACCGTGAGCTGAACCCTCCTCAAAAGATCAGCCATCCATGGCTTTCCCACAGCAGGTGGAGAGATTTACTCCTGCAACCCTGGGGTAGAAGAAAGGAATACCCACCCCGCGTGCCCACACAGCCTGTGAAAATGCGTTGTATTGCAAGTAACATGTCCGCTTTTTGCTATATGCCAATGGAAAACACTAAACTATATGATTTCTTTTTCCACAAAGATGTTATTACTGGTAAAGTACTTGATACTAACTAGGAGAGAGCAGAAGCAACGCTACCAGCTCATACCTTCAATCTTAGTCTTACTTCAAGCCATCTCATGGAGTTGGAGAGAGCACCAGTGCAGTAGCTGCCCCCGAGCAGCCCTTCCCCGTGCTCTCAATCGACAAATACAGAGACAGCAGGATGCAATCATCTCCCGTCGCGTGCACAGCCTCACCTCCAATCCGACCCAGAGAAAAGATACTGGCAGCTTCTGGTCAGGTTTTGCCCTCCTTATTCCTCTTAACTGGCTTTCTGCTAGAATCCATTTTGGGGGTAATGGGAAGGAAAATTGAGTTAGACCTTTTTAAAAGGTTTGCTAATGAATTTATTCATGAAAGACTTCAAGGCCTGAGTTTTCCATCAAACACCAGCACAGGCTTCGTTAACCAATACTCACCTATGACTTCTACTAGAAAAGCCAGGATGCTACTTTCTTGTTGCTTCAGTGCCTTTTTACACATCTTTGGTGTGTACTGCCCCTCGAGACCATCAGACCATCTCCCCCACTAATTAGATCAGCAGCAGTGGAGATCCTAGCAGAGCTCACATACATCCTAAACTTCTCACGCTTCAAGACATCTGCTTTGCAACTGCAAGCCACAATATACCAAAAGCCAAAGGTCTCGATTGCACCACAATTTTCAAGAATGTCTAGAGATACAGAAATATCCACTGTCATTTGCTCATTTTGAAAGTTAAATTAAAAACCATGCCCCAACCAATCTGGTGAAGACAGGTCTTGTGATCTGTTAGAGAGGCCTGTGGGGGCTGCAAACTCAACCACTGTGTCATGGTGAGGCCAAAAAGCAAGAATCAGGTCACAACGGGCATGCAGCTTCAGAGATCAGACCCCATATCCCTCTCACTCAAACATAAATACCTCTCAGTGTTACAGCTGGAGCTCCAACCACACAAAAAGCTGTATCACCACATCATCAGCCCAAATACAGCTGGGTCTGCTCTAGCCTCAAAGTGCAGGGGAATGCAATTTTATTTTTTGTTGTGTGTTGTATCTGTCTCATTACAAAGAAAGGCTGCTGGCCAGGCACTGCCCAGAGATGCTCTGTCCCCAGCTAGACCAGCCCAGCTGAGACCCTAAGACCAGCAGAGAGAGGAGAAAGGCCACTATTTAAGCAATAAGTCTGTAAATCAAAAAGCAAAAAAAAAAAAAAACCAAATAAAACAAAAAAACAAATCAGACTTCTGTGTCTGAGGGATTAGCAGCGAGAGTCTCTGCAGAGGAAGAGTCTCCTAAGGAGAGATTTGTCTCACCCAGAGTCCCCCGTGCCTTGGTGGAAATGAATGTGTCAGCAAAGCAGCACGCAGCACTGCCCAGCTCAGCACAATGCTCATCCATTACTTCGGCTTCACACACGCATACGCTCATTTTAAAGCCCATAAAGTCGCTCTTGGGAGTTGGATGGTGGAAGATATGATCTCTGATACCATAATAACAAGAGGATGTGGGAATCGGAGAGAAGTCATCTCCCTCACCTTGTGCAACGGAAGTAGGAAAAGAGGTGCCCTCCTCCCAACACTCCCCAGCAAAACCCCTAGAGCACTGGTGCCACTGGTGTGCTTGATCCACATACCCTGCCCATACAGGAGAAACAAGCAGCACAAGGAGAAGCTGCAGCGGGCAGAAGCACTCAGAGAAGAATCCCATGCGAGCTCTCCACGATCTAACACTGCCTCGTGAGATTTGGGGATTTCGCATCCAGTCACCTGGAGGAGATTCGGAACAGAGTGCCCAGGCAGCTGCGTGTACTGGGGAAGCTAGAGACAGAAAATGAAGTGGAAACTCATCTTCCCTAGCAGCAGCCTAAAGGTTACAGAGGCAGCAGGAGGTCACGTCTGCAATTCTGATCAGCAGAGCTGTCTGCTTATCAAAACACAGAGCCACACACAGCCCCAAAGTTACCTTTCCTGCTGTCCTACTTACCCACTGTGTTATCAGAACAGATTGTGTGGCACATGAGGATGACTAATGATGGCAGTAATTAAGAATGTGGCCGATTTTCACATGTAAATTCCTTGCTGCTCCCCTCCAGACCTCAGCTTCACCTGCGGTCAGGTAACTCCTTACGATCCCTGCAGCAGTGATTTATCTTTCTATCAGTGAATGCACCAGATGCCTCACTTCTTGCTGCCTGGAGATTGCAGCCCTCCGTCCTGATCAAGAACTAGCAGGGCAGATAAGGTGCTCAGATTTAATGTCTGAAACTCTTAAGTTGTTGGGGAAAAAATTTTGGTACATGAGGTAGAAATGTGGGGGCAGGCTGTAGCGAGATGAAGTTTCTCAAGCCTTATGTTTCAGAGATGGATAGAATATTCTAAATAATTAAGGTTCTAGCCAATCCAAATCTTCATCTTTAAGCAAGTTGGTTTTTTTTTTTAATTTGAGGGTTATTAAACAGTTTTTGTTTCATCTTTAAATTAAAATATGATACTTCAAGAAGTATCCAAGATTTACACAAAAATCATTAGAAGTAAAGCAAGTTTCAAAAAGTTGTTGAAACCAACAGTGAAGTCACATAGCAGTCCAGATTGTTGCAAAGTCCAGAAGAACAGGCCAAATAGCTGGGAATGGCAGGACATCCATGCAGAATAAGTGAGATAGCACTCGCTGCCAAAGAACCCTTCATATAGATTCTGCTGGACTGTCCTCATAATCTTTGACGGGGCTCATCCATGATCAATGGCAGAACCAAACCTGGAACGAGGCATCAAGCAGTAAGCTAATGCCTTAAAGTCATCCAGGACTGAGAAAAAGCTGGTTGGGACACAAGATTGCATGGCACATAGGACACAGCCATAATGAGACGATGTGAAAGATGCAAAGAGACAAATCTGAAAGCTTTGGCAATCTTTCCTCCATCAGGCAAACAAACAGGTATTGGCATCTATGTCTGCTCAGGCTTTACCTGGTGAATAATTGATGCATTTTCATGTGTTTTTATTCGAAAGTGACTTTGAAGTTCCGATCTCCAATATTTCCTGGTATTCTTAAGGATTAGAAGTTGATAATGGTGATTTACAATCAACAAAGAGACCACATTAGTAGAGACTTGGGGGAAAAAAAAATGTGAGCAAGAAAAAGAAAGAGTGAAAGGAAAAACAAAAGGCAACTCTAATAACCGTTGCAAGACCTAGACAGACATTTCCTTCACACTGAGCTGTCAGTAAGTAAAAACATATTGTGGCAGGCTGTAGTTTACCTAGGCTTGCGTGCAGGCATTGGAGGCTCAGTGGGACTAATTATGAAAATATGATTATAATGGATTAGTAATTCTGTCAATCAGATACATGCATCTGGTAACAAAAAAAGTAATGGGTAAAAATGCCACAGGACAGGAGAATTAAATGCTGTGGGTTAATACCAAATGCATGTCTCATGGGAGAATAAAAGATTTGAGTTATGGTGGGGGAGAATCGCTGGGATTGTATATTAATAAGAAAACATGTACCAGATCCATGGCTCAGAAAAGCATTAAACACACCTGTAAAACTATTTTTACCATTTCTCTCTAAAGATGGCTTTAACTTGCTTGGGAAGGGTACGATTTCAAGTGGCACTAAGAGTTTGCAGGCAGAATTGGCAAACACCAGCATCGGTTGGGTTGGCTCCATCAAAGGAAGGGGTGACAGCTCAGCCACCAAGAACCTTTCATTTATCTTTGAAATCGCATTCTAGAATCAAAGAACAAGAAAACCTGGGGAAGATACAGCAATTTCAGGTAAAGAATATGGTTTTAAAATTGAAGAAGATGAAAGTGTCTTCCCTGTCCTCCCTCATCCGTGTCCAGTTTGCTATTTAGGACCCTGCAGGAGAGCAGGACTGTGGCCAGGATGTCTCAGGAAGGCAGCTGAGGAGCTGTCCCCTGTCTCCTTTTCTGTATAAAAACACTATAAAGTAATTTATTCTGTAAAGCAATGTGAAGCTTGTAAATAACTGCAAGCATTTTGAACTTCATTCTGTACTTTACAGCTCTGCCAATATGTGCCCTAGTAACTTGGCCAGCTCTTGGCATATTAATATGTTTTATTACAATTTTTTTCTTTGTTTGCTTGGGGGGGGGTTGAGGCAGCTCCTGCATTTATGGGCCAGTCTGGAAGGTGCATGTTCCTCCAGAGAGGCAGCAATCTCTTGGCTCAGCCTCCGCGAGCTGAGGGGAGCCAAACGCAGCTGGGATCAGATCCGTCTGCAGCGCCCTGGGAGGCTTGGGAGCACGGTCATCTGGAAAATGAGGATTCTGCAGCTTCCCTAGCTTTCTCCTTCACAGTGGGGAGGGTGAGGGTGGAGGGGGCTGGGGACTAAGCAGGACCAGCTTGTCAGTCTACAGCGCTAGATAACTGCCGAAGCATTGTTGCTGGCCTGATGATAAAAATATCATCGCTTTCTTACAGCTGATATAAAACCAGCCAATTAAATTCCTCCTCCTAATCCCAGATAGTTGTGCCAGGTACTGTCATCAAACCTGAAGGATGAAGATTTTGTATTAAAAAAAAACCCAGACTGGAAACGTTGACCATTGAGCAGGGCTGTGACAAGACACCGAAAACAGATCAAATGAAGACAAAAATATCTGTGTATTCTCAGCCTTTCCTCTGACCTGTCATTGTTGCTGCTTCTTTGCAGGTGCTTCAGGCTAAGCCTTGGAGGCACTGTACCACTGACTGATGGGACAGAAAGGGAAAACAATGAAACAAAACAAAGAATAACTCAATAGTTTTGCACTCAGAGGAAAGGAAAAGAGAGAATATATAAGCCCTCTCTTCTGCTATCACCTTGTTTTTCCTCAACTACAAGTGCTTTTTGCTCACTGAAATTACTCTGAAATTATTCTGGTCTAAGACTGGACTCTTAGCAGAAGAGAGAAGAAAGGAGGCAAGCTAACATGAACAATCATCAGCTATAATACATGATTAAAAGTGCATATTCAAAATGGAACACCAGCAGATTGACCTTATACTGGTATAAAGCACAAAAGTCAGCAAAATCAGAAAGTACGTCTGACCCACAAAGATATGCTCCTGGCCCCTACCTAAACCTAAACTAT
>WHYT01017835.1:714637-744166 GCA_009806455.1 Tetrax tetrax
TTTTTTTTTTTTTTTTTTTTTTCCTCCTCTCCAGTTCCTGGAGATGTGAGCAACATCAGAGCAGCCTGTTGCTTGAGAGGCTTTGTTAGGACCAACTTCAAAGGTTTGATTAGGACCAACTTCAAAGGTTTGATTTCATCCAGAAAGTACCAGGTTGAGCCTCCCCTAGTCTAGCAGCAGTACCTCCAAGTGCCATAATCATTCACCCAGCCCTACATGCTGTAACTTAGTAGGAAAGCAACAATTCCCCTACAGCAAAGCTTGCTGGGGCTCTCCAGGCTTCACTCTTTCACTTTATTCTGGTGTCACAGCAGAGATGTTCTCCTGCAGAAGAGTCACACTATGCCTGAGATGACTTGCTCCCAAGTCAAGAGCACCAACGCTGAAAAACAATGACCTGCCATGCTTTGTTGTACCTGCTGTCACATCTGCAGGGGACGTGATTTGAG
This sequence comes from Tetrax tetrax, assembly GCA_009806455.1. NCBI lineage: Eukaryota > Metazoa > Chordata > Aves > Otidiformes > Otididae > Tetrax > Tetrax tetrax. The sequence goes on from WHYT01017835.1 coordinate 715,087, forward strand.
AGGAGGATGCTCAGCCTAGCTCTGCTATGTACCCTGAGATGATCAACAGAGCTTGAGGAAAAAATTATTGATTCCATGTTAAATAAATTAAAAATAGTAATACAAGTGGTTTGTTAGGAAGCAGGCAGGGATAGAGAAGTGAGCATGCAGAGAGAGTACAACTTGCTTTCTTCCTTTTGTTGCAGTTTTCCTGAACTCCAGAGAAATGAAAAGAGCCACTTGGTATTCTATTATGGTCACAACTTCAGAAAGCTAAATTATATCACTCTGCTACACTGGTTGTTGTTATTAAGGAAAGATGACAAACAAATAACATCCTGAGAGAGCTCAGGAATAAAGAAGACGGGCTATTGTTCAGAGAGATGGAACAGAAAACGTGAGAGGCAACAAGGAAAGAAGCTATTATTCTGTGTGAGCCAAGCAAATGCTTAAAAAACCCAGAATTCAAATTTGCTCAAACAGTTCCTCCAGTGCCACCACACTGGGTTTCAGAGGGTCAGTTCTGATCTTCATGAAATGCAGCAAATTGTAGCCATTTGTATATTTTGAGACCAGTGTTAAGAGAGGAGGCTAATACCCTCTTCTTCAGTGCTACCAGTGAATCAACAGCAGATATAGCAGAGCTTCCCATGGACTGCGTTTGGCTCACACCACTCTGTGGACGCTACCAGTTAGAAAGCAGGAACGTACAGCAGAAGACTTTCAGTTTGGATGAAACCTGTCAGAGTTAAATAGGAAATCTGGGTCTGGGGTGGATTCTCAGGATAACCATCTGGAGCACACATCTGGAGAGAAGTTAACCAGTGGCTGCATGCCACTATAATCATTCCTCCTTCAAGTACTGCAAATGGAGCATCAAAGCAGAAAGCAGGTGGTTCTTCCAGGAGGTAAATGAACCACAGAGCAGGGTCAGAAATTGTGACACACATTTGATGAGGTTTTTTTTCTTCTCCTCCTCATAAAAATTGTCAGAATAAATTACCCACAAGATGTTATACCAGGTTACTACATGCCCAACACCTCCATGCTTGTTGCTTTGCAGTGAGCAGAAGTTCAGGTAAAAGTTTCCTCAAACAGGCATTAACTTCAAAAGTATAAACCAGTATTTAGTTTCTCACATGAGTACAGATCTACCATACACCAAATGCTGAGAGACTTCATCTCACTCTGTGGACATTACTATTCATTTGGGGACAGTAAATTCAGGAGCTTGTGAAATCTCTCTGCATCAAGGTATCCTAAAACCCCCAATATAAAAGGACAACACCTGCATGGGATGCAAACAATGTGAGTTAAGCTCCTGCTCTGAGCCTCTTTAACGTCCACGAGTGCCTGATGTTTGCTGCCTTCTTCGGGGAGGACTCCACCAGGCCCATGGCAGTGGTCTCACATTGAATAAATGATGTTACTGCAGAGCAGGAGTTTGAATTGCACCTTGACCAAGCAAGAGCCCTAATACAGAAGCAAGCTGCTGTTGTTGAACAGGTGTGGTTGAAACCTTGGTCAAAGAGAAATTAGAACTGAGAGACTTGTTTCCCTAGGAAAACTGTGGAAGTTTTGTGCATGCTGGAGTAGTTTCTCTGAAAAGGTTCTCATTTTTTTCTCTCAAAAAATTCTTAAAATTTAAAATGAAATGTTTCCTCAAGAATTTGCAGATGTAGCCTCAATACTTGACGATGACCATCTGCTCATGAATCTCAAAATGTTTGATCCTCATCTACATCTGAAGGCAACCATTTTCTGTGCTTCTTAGCACTGTACACATCATGAAGACAGAACAGATGTGCAGACCCAGACAGAGAATCCCAAAACCCAAAACTGTCCAAAAGACCCACGACATACGTATAAATAACTTAAAGACAGCATGGATATTTCTTCAGGGCTTCCCAGATTTCTTTGGCCTGGTGCGTTGTGCTTGCCCCAGGCCTTCTCAGAGGAGGTGACACCTCTGCCTGCCTTGGCAAGCAAGCCAAAGGAAAGGGCTCCTTCTCTCATCTCCTGCCCCAGAAGATGAAAGGTTAAAAGCCTTTCTCAAATCTTGTTCTTGTTGGATTCAAGGTACAGGTACAGGAAGAAAGACCAGGAGCTATGAAAAGATTGAACTGATATGGAGTTCATCCTGATATGAACAATGACTTGAAAAATCAGTGCTGTGAAGATTTTGACAGGTTGGTGACCTTTCAGCTCATACCGTAAGTGATTTCAGCCTGGGGAGTTTGCTCCTCAGAAGAGCTCCCGTCCATATTCTGTATCAAGATAAACTGCAGCTTTAACTGCTCTGTTGGCCCTATTTTCACAGAGATTACTACTGCACATGGACAGAATATATAAACCAAAGTGGCAGCCAGAACCTCTGGATTTTTAACAGGAACACTCCCTCAGAGGCACGTAGGAATCAGAAAGAGGTGGTCTGTGGCCATAGATTTTTTGGTAGTAGATATTAAAAATGTAACCATGGGATTTGGTGAATTGGCATTGAGATAGGAAGACTCTTCCTTCTGCACCAAGAGAATTCAAAAAGTTGCTATCGTTTCATGTTCAATGCAAAAGAAGGTGAAGCCTTCACGTGTTTCCCAGCAGACATTCTCACACAACTCTGGAAATAAAACCAGCAAGCTTGCACCCAGTAGCAATGCCAGGAACATCCAAGTCCAAGCAGCGGAGCTACAGGAGACTGACCAGCTCTCTCCTGCCTATCAGTTCCCCTACAGAACAAAACAAAACAAAACAAACTACCACACTGATGCACTTTCTTGGCAGGCACAGTGACTCCTTACCTCCGTTCAACAACGCTGACTAGCCAAGGCTAGACCTCATACCTGCTCCCAACCAGGCTGCATGAAAGGCAGCTGGCTCTTTCTGTTCTACACTGCAACCATCTACTGCCCAAGCAGTTTAGGTGAAACTTGCAATAAATACTGCATTTGGGGTCATCTTTCACTTTTAGCCTAGTACCAATTGCTTGGGTATTTTTAGAGGCTCTTTCACACAGCCTGCTGTGCAAGTCAATGCTTTTATTAAAGGAGAACTCATTGTCCAGCAAATAAAATTAACACCAGAAGAGAAAGAAGAGGAAAGGATGGCAGCTCAAATTGTCTGAATTGCAGCGAGATCTGCACTACTGCAACCAGGCATTTGGGTTAATTTATCTCGTACCGAGTCACTCACATTAACCTACGTTAAGCCTAACACTAGTGACCAGATTGTCAGGTCTTTGAATTCAGGGGGTTTTTGAAAATTTTCTCTTATTTCTTTAAATCAACTTTAAAAAGAGGTTATTCTTCTGAAGTTGCTTTTAAGAACCAAAACGCAAAAGGGATTGAGAGGCAGGTCTCCCGCCTGCACTGTGATTCACGGGCCCGCACAAACTCAAATGACGAATAGAGCACGCGCCACCAGACACGCTAGCGGGGCAGAGCCAGGAAACGGTTCCTGCTGCAGTACCTCCACTGTCTCAAATTGAAACTGTTCCGTTGGGGGGGGTGGGGGGGGGGAGAGGTTGAACAGAAAAGAGAGAGACATCACTCAGCTTCTAAGCTCCCAGCCCGCTCAGACAGCAATGCCATCTGATGCTTCCAGGGGCCCAGTACACAACTGCAGCCTTCACACTCAAAAAATCATACCTGGACCTCACAAGACATGTCCTTTCCTACATAGCCATTTTTAACTCCAGTAAGGCTGAGAAATTCCAGCTACATCACTGCATGATCAGGTCTACAGCACACACAAATCACAGCCAGTGCTTCTTGGTCGCATCTGACCATTGCACATGTTTTACCTGCCATCTGTTCTCTTTTGTTTTCCACATTGTTTCCTGAACAGGATGCAAGATCATTAAATTTATATCTCATCTGGGTTACCAGATCTGTTTTGAAAATCCAGCTACTTCAGAAAGCCATATAAATAGGAGGTGAGTTTCACAGAAACTGTGGTCTTGTAATATTTACACAAGGTCATATGGATAAATAAAACTCAGCTCTCAGTCCTGAGAGCTAAACTCAACTCTCCAGAGTCCTTTCCTCCTAGCTACTCAACCAACTTTTCTTTTCCTGAAATTCTCCTCTTTCAAAAGCAGTTCCCTAAGGCACCTGCTACAACACATGAAGCATCCTGACAAATGCCATCAATTTAATTCTTATTAATGGTAATGAAAGTTAAATAATAGATGCTGCCCACAGTATTTGCACACCTAAGTTCTATCACATTGGTAGAAAAAAAAAGAACACAAAACTCTTATGCAGAAGAGATGGACAATTAGCTTTTTAAAACAAAAGCCTCTCCTCATTAACTGGAGACCCGGTCATTTGTTGACATTTATCTAGCACAATTCTCCAGAGCAGAGCAATGATGGTACCAGAACACCAGCTGCGCGTGCCCAGCCGTGTACCTGCGAGGGCCCAGCAGCCTCGCAGCGTGACGGTTGACATCACAGAGACCTGCCAACGGCTCCCAGGGGCCAGCCCCGCGGAAGGCAACCTCCCTTCCCCTGCCAAGCAACACGACCAGACCTCGTCGCATCCCCATGGTTTACGAGACCTCCTGCAGCACGCTAGACTGACAGGCCAGACAAAGCCAGTACAGAGTGTTCCCTGCCCTGCACCTAGCAGATGGCAGGACTGGCAATTACACAGCTGAGACCCAGCCAACACAGCACCGAACATCACACTGTGCATCCGCGGCACTGAGGTGCGCTGGGAAGGAGCCCAGGCAGGGTTGATACCAACCAGGAACCTTGAAACCTGGTGGCACAGCCAAGAAAACAAGTCACATCTGGAGTTGGGTGCCAGATTGGAGAGGGAAGAGATCAGGTCTTGGGAGAAACACAGTAACTTGGGGCTCCTCTCCAGCAACAGCCCCTCAGCAGAAAGCAAAGTCACCCAGCTCGACTTGTCCACAATGGCTGGAAGATGGCTGCTGCCATGAGAGCTGATAAAGTTTGATTTCCATGTACAGAGGCAAAACAGTTAGTTGTAGAAAGTAGAAATAAAAAATAAGTTTTCCAGTGCTGCAGTTCTCCCTTCTCTTCTTTGCTTCTAGATTTCTGGCTTTCGCAGGCGGCTACTTGTTCAGACTCAAATCGCAGAGATGCACAATGTATTTTCCACTTTCCAGAGAATAGCCACTGAGTGAAGCACCAACGCCAATTCATCACTACAGAGCTGCTTGAATCCTCTCCTTTCCCCTGCCAGCTGGGGCTGAGCGCTCCGGGTAAAATGCCAGCAGTCGAAAGGTTAATAACAATGGGACTGCAATTCAAGCTTGCAGAGATAAATGAAGGAAGAGTGCAAGGAAAAGAGAGGGAGAGAACCCTTGTTGTGATTCCATGGCAGTCGTTCTTCCATCATCATCATCTGAAAAGCATGCTTATCGAATTCACTCTCCAGCAGGCCCATCAGGGAGAGAGCAGAAGACAAAACGTCCCTGAAACTCACCCAGTCTGAGTGCCGCAGCAGCGTGCCTATTGCTGTAAGACATCAGCAGCCTCAAGTACACCCTTAGCTGAGCCTCGCAGCGCTGAATGGGCTTAGCTGGAAAAGTTTAACAACTCATTCCATACCAGAGACCATATACATCATCTTGGTGCTGGATATAGGAAAATAGACCTCTATGGACTCAACTCAGACTGAAACAGCTCGCTGTCAGTGCTGCAGAGGCACAGCTTACTGCTCCAGAGCACGGAGTGCTCCGTCTGCGCCCAGAGACGCTCAAATCCCCAAACCTGGTGCTTCCCATATCCAATGATGTTACCATCCCATCATCCAACCCATGAGTTACTCCGAGTAACCTCAAAGCTGCAAGCATGAGGAGAGGCTGCAGGACTTGCTAGTAGCAACTAATTGGGATATTTTAATACAAACTCAATGGGCAGTTTAAAACTCAAAAACACCCCCACAAACCAAAACCCAAACCACCATCCAACCCTCACACAAGCTGTTTTTCACTCCTGTTTTCATTTAATCATTTCACAGCTGATGTTCACACTTATCTAAAACAAAATATTTTTTATTTTGATAAACTCCTGACTGAGCCGAGCACTCAAAACTGGCAATGAAGAATAAGAGAGAAATGTGAGAAAAATGCAAGACTAAGAAGAATACTAAGGATACTTGCAAAATTCAGAAAGCTTTTAACGTATGTATTTTTCTGAAAAAAAAAATTATTGAAGCTTAACACGTAATGAAGAATAATCACTTCTATTTCAGTTATTAAAGAATAAGGCTAGAAAGAATGTATTTAAACGTACATCACTCGAGATCTTACTATCTGAGCTGCAATTCAACAAAATACTTGAGAATAATATGAAACACACTAGACCAATTCTATTAATTTCAGGCAAGGATTTTTTTTTTTTTGTCAGGTGCCTTCAGATCATCTTCTGTTTCTCATATTTGAAAGCAGCAGCAGGTTTTCGCTGGGGAAAGGGGACATAGCCCAAGCCCTGCAAAGTAATTTCTTTTCTATAAGCAGATCTGACTCTCCACCACTTGCAATTAAAGATGCAGTTCTTTTAAAAGAACTTTTAAAAACTTTTTAAAAACCAAATATATGAAACTTTTTTTTTATTTGCAAGTAATGATAAATTGCAACACTAAATGAATTATGGTATCCTAGGTATAAGAAATTAACTTTGTTGCTTCACTGATTTTAAAACCAGTCCCACACTCTGTATCCTGTAGAAAACATTTCTTCCTACAGTCCCAGCAAAAGGTTTTATTCATCAAGTTACTCATTTTCCTGCAGCAAACAAATTCAGAAATGAAATTTATTGTTAAAACATATTTCTCCTCTCTAACAGGAAACTCGAGCTAACACCAGAATGGCATTCCGGAATATAAGCAGTTTTTAAGACAAAAAATTTAAAAAAAAAAAAAAAAAAAAAAAAAAAAAAAAGCAGTGAATCTATAAAGAGCTCTGCACAGCTCAGTCACAGATGTTATTGTGTATCACAAACCAACAAAAAAAGTCTTCTCTTCTTCCACTCTTCCTGTCATTTTTTTTTTAAAAGTTTCAATATACCACCTCACATGCATCCATTTGCATTATTTATAATAGCAACTTGCAACCACAAATGAGGCCACATAATTCATTTATATTTCACACCATTAAGAGAAGTATTATAACTGCGAGCAGTAAATAGGAAATATAATAGCATTCAGCTTTTTCATGCCCTGTGAACTAACACGTATTGAAACTTTGCAAAAGTCTGAGTAAATGAGCAGCTTTTTTTTTTGTTAGGATAGATTTGAGGCGTGAGGAAAACACAAGCTACACAAAACAAAAAGAATTGAAAAAGGATGCATGCACCAAGCACATCAATTCTATTTAAATTCTATTTTAATATCCCCCCCAAGACATTTGATAAAGTCACAGGAGTTAGTAACTGTGATTTCAGGTCATTTCATCCTGCATCGCTGATTTTTTTGCCTTTCATCTATTAGATCTCAAGTACATTAGGTATCACTGAGTACAACAGCTACTAAATCAATCCAGATGCCTATTTTCAAAGTGACTGTGCTAAATCGCCCTTATGAGGAAGAATTGGGGGACGCAGCATTTCGGGCAGCACTGAAATTTCCCACTGTCTTCAACCTTACCTCTCTGCCCAGCCTTGTCGACAGGATATCTTTGTACAGAGCAGCTCAGGGGGATGGAAAGGATTGCAAAAACACCACAGGCTCTATGCTTCTGTGCTCTCCTAATCCTATTGTGGGTGACTAGGAGCTGTTCTTCTGGGGTGACCAGTGAAGTCTGAAGGCTGCTTTCTCCTTTGTGCTGCAACAGCCCAAAGCTGCAGACAAGGATTAGTCTTGTATTAGCTGTACTGGTTAGTTACTTTTTTTTTCTTCCTTTCACCATATCTATTTTGCCCTGTTTCATCTGTAGGAGTGAAAAATAATATTCACAAAAGTTAACATTTAACTCTGACACCTGGGAGACACTTGGGGGTGACTTACACCATCATTTGGGCCAAATTGCATCTGCAATGCAGGTAACAACAGTTGCACCATCTGGCCCATAGTACACACACTAGCATACAAACATTGACATAATCAAAAATAATTATAAGCTGAAGTTTTCAAAGCCAACTAGCAGTGTCTGGAAATGCTCTCTAAAAATGAATTTTTGAGTTCCTCTCTGCAGTGCAAGTTTCCCAAGACATGAATCCAATCACTGAAGGCTAAACGGGACTTATACAAGGTTAGGATGTTTTCAAGGGTCATTCACGTGGCTTCCCAACAAGCCTGGGAAACAGTGCTCCTGGGAACCTCCAAGCACAGGTGAGCTACTGCAACTCTCCTCTGACGGCAGATCGTGAACAGCAGCCCAAGCACATGCTGCTCCAACTTTCCAGAAGAAACACGCAAAACCATACAAACCACAAAAATTCAATATCACCTCTCCAGAGCAACCATTTCAGTGCAGAGCAGCAGTCAGCATGGACCAGAGTATGGCTTTGCAAAGCTGTAGTAAGCACAACACAACAGCTTCTGTAACCTGTGCCAGGGCTGCCTGTTCACAGCTGAAGGGTTAAGACCCAAGCACTGTCATTAGAAGAGGGGAAAGAGGCCTGATCGTTTCTTCCTTTGTGTGCTGCAGTACAAAAATTGCCTTTCCAGACAGCAGGGGATGTGGGGATGGCTCCCTGCGGTCCCCTAAAGGTACTGGTCTTCAGCATCTGCTTTTAAATTGATTCTGGGCGTGACTTCATTGTGTAAAATCCTTCCCTCCATTTATTCCCCTCTACTTTCTCTGTCCCCAGACTGCACTGTTTCGTCCCACAGCCAAGAAAGAGGTGGGGCTGGCCAAAGCATTTCTCATGTCAGGTAGAGAACTGTCCCTTAAAGGTCAGGGCCAGGTGATGCTGGCCCAGGAGCTCAGCTTCCTTCCTCTTATATTCCCAACTGCTGCCCAGCTGAGGCTTAAAACAGGTTGGAGACTTGTTTTTAGCAATGCAGCAAAGCAGGACTGTGCTGAGCCTCCTCCTCTTGCCCCTTCAGGAGAGGATGGCAGTGGGAAGAGCAGGGAGGTACTCGCTGTACCATGGCCGTTATCTAACTCTGCCCAACCTGTTATCTGACTCCCAGAACCAGGACAAACTAGGCTGGCTTGGCAAAGCTCAGAGCAGGGGGAAGTCTGGTGGCTTCAAATTATCCAGAAGCAGCTGGAGGTGCTCAGTTTGACCCCACATCATGCAAAAGCTGACACTGATTCAGTTTTTCCATGAGAGGCAACTCCTGCCTTCAGCACAGCCCCACAGGCATTGCCAGCATCCCTGCGGGGCATAGCTCAGCTAGCCCTGAGCTTCTGCACTTTCAACAGCTAGCCAAGATCCAAACCAAGGAGACAAATCTCACCCCAAAGCTGCCTAGCTAGAGCCTGGCAGATTATCATGTTTTTCTCATGAGCCTTTCACGCTCCGCTCATCTCTACTTGTTAAGAGGACGACCTTGGAACTACCTCCCCTTCTTGTGGATACTGGAAGGGGCTGGCTGCAACCCATAACTAGGCAAAAAAATGGCCCAAATTTATGCAGAGACAAGGAGCATAGATCTGCCCTGCTGCCAGTTTTTCTATTTGGTGTAACTGGCAGTCAGAGCTGAAGTCATACAAAGAAGGCCAAGTTATAAATAGTTTTCTAGTGATTTACTGGAAAACCCAAAAGCCAAATTCATCCATGTGGAGAAGAAGAAAAAAAAAAAAAGGCACCTATTGACACAACTATATATTGGCAGACTGACACAGAGCCCTGAGCTTTCTCTCTATGAGCTTGAGCAACTGCTGTTCTGAGATGCCAACCACTGCACTACTCTCCTTATTCCCACTCCTTCCTAGTCCGGAGTACGCAGCGCACAGCCTGGCAGGACAGAGCAGCCATGAACTTGAACTAAAAGTCTCTTTCCAAGATGCACCTGACATTTTTTGTCCTCAAAACTTTGAGAAAGCTTTTTCTTTTCAGTCCTATCAGCAGGCACCAAGAATAGAGGCAGGATGAGTAAACCAAAGAATAAATTAATTGAAATCTCCCAGAGCCCCAGAGAATATATCTAACCTGGGGTTCAACTGTAAGAAGTACCTAGAGGACCAAATCTGATACTGCCTCATATGCAGTGGAGTAAGAGACATAAATATGTGCCCCAGTGCCAAACAGGTGTGAAATGCTGCCAAATCAGATGCAAAGGAACATTTTGAGCCTGCCTGGCGCTGGTGTGAATGATAAACCAAGGTGCACAATTCAGGGTTTAGGAGCGTTCTTTAGATTCATGAAGAATTCAGCAGAAGCAAAAAGGTTTAAAACTTTAAGCACAGAGCTCTTGGGAATAGAGTTGTTTTGTCTATAGAAGAACAGAGCTGTCAGAAGCTAATATGGTTTCAATTTGTGAAATCCATGCTCTTGGAGCAATCCTCACCGGGTACCTTTTATTTACTTCTTCCTTGGCAAAGTCCAATTACTGGGATGCTCCATGAGTGATGCTCCTGGCCATCTCAGGTGACAGCCAGCTCTGCCGGTGAAAAGCAGCAGCTTTTGAGGCTTTTGTGGATGGATACATTTTACCCTTCTATGTTTGTCCAAAGAAAAGCAAAGCACTAAATGTCCTGAGAGAAATCACGCTTAAGTAAGCTTTCTACATAGAAAAGCTGCAGCAGAGCTGTTATTTAGAAACATTTCCTTAACAATACACTCGCAAACAACATTGAGATTGCTAATGTGCCCCAGGATGGCTCATGCTCCAGTACAATCTCCTATGTTTTCTAGGAGATTCCCGCTCCTTCCCTTTCTCCCTCTCTTTTGTCATACAACAGAAATGACTGACACAGAAGGGGAGACCCATCTCACTTGAAGCTGCACAGGGCATCAGTGATTTGGCAGCGAGAAGCACAGTGGCTCCTTGACCCTCCCGACAATCAGGCTACTTCAGCATTAACAGTTTCGTTTTGTAATTTGAGTTGTTTAGAAAAATCACTCAAAAAAAAAATTCTCTGCCTTCCCAGACCACTGAGCTGACTCTTCCTTCCTTCCCAGCACTTTGTTTTGTTCACAGCTCATCCTGCCAGCCAAAACGTGTTCAGAAACAGAATGGAGCCTCTGCGGCACTGGTGACACGCATAATTCACAGCGACCGAGCAGAAGCTTCTCCTGCCACAGCTCTTCTGATCTCAGCGAGGTCGTGTCAGCCGCGTGCCTGCAAACCGTTTAACATGGGGATTTCCAGCGCAGAGCATTAGTGCTTGTCCCAGCATGTCTGGGGTTACGTCTACAAGCTCTCCCTGGCCTGGGTCTCTGCTGAGAGAGATGCACAGGGTTCATACTCAGTGCGTTAGCCAGCTGGGGGGAACCGGAGAGCCCCTGCCATGCTATAATGCGGAAGGGGAAGAAAAGGAAGAGGTTCATGGGAGGACTGAAACTGTCTGCCAAGCTTGGGATTGCAGGGACCAATCTGACCTGTGCCGCAGCCCCGAGCATTGCCCTACCTTGCAGACAAGCCTTCACAAGGCAAACTTTGTACAAGAAACCCTGGCAGGTCCTTATTTCCCTCAAGTGGAGTGCCTCTACAAGTCTTGGCAAAACCATAGGACAGGGAGAGCTGGCTGTCACGTTTTCCTTCTCTCTCAGCAGACCTGGAGACCTGCTCTGCCGTGGAGCTTCACTGCCTCACGCAGGTGTGAAGGGATCTCAGTGCATTAGAGAAAGCAATGCCAGGCCACAGCAGATGCTAAGGGCATCTCCTCTTCATTTAAGGAGAAGAAAGGCTAATGCTGAGAGTGCTCAAAGAAACTTGTGGTTTAAAGTGTTTGTTGTCTAGTAGCCCACAGCTGCTCTGGTCCAAAGATCAATCGCTGAAATATTCCTCCTCTTCCTGACAATAGGGAGTGCAAACAAAGGGGAGAATTTGGTCTTCAACTCATCATCCTTTTCTACCTGCCCCAAATTTCCTTTTCTAGACGGAAAGAAAGAAGCCTCTAGTCAAAGCTATATTAAAAATACACACACCCCCCACACCTGGTGCCTTTTCTGAGCACTTACACTTCAGAAAAAAAACGCTTTTTGAGAAACCACAACATTGGCTTTATTCCCAGCTATCACTCTTTTATCCCCTTTTCACTTTCAATAGCCCTGTCACATATACAAGATTTTTTGATCTCTAGATGCAAGGAGAGCTGCATGTTAACAGGGACCAGAAAGAAACAAGGGTGAGAAAAAAAAAAAAAATAAACACTCCTGGAAGGAGAGAGGCACGATGAACTCCAGTATATCTTAGAGGTTTAAAAATGAACTGTGGTTGAACCCAAATATTTGATTTTTCCAGAAACAGTGTGGTGTATTAAAGACTGTTCCTCAGAGCCACGTTAATTGTGCACGTGAAGCCATTTCTGCAACAGCAGCTCACTTGGAGAGGTACTCCCCACAAAGCTCTCAGAAACCTCCAACTGGGACGTGGACAAGACCTGGTGGATGATTCTAACCCACCTTGCTGAACAGTTACCACCATCACCCCTGCTCTCCAGAGCCCACTGCTAGTTTTTCCCCACTACTGTCACCTCCCTTTCTCAGCCTTTTTAGCGATAGGGATCCTGATGAGGGGAGCACAGCAAATGCAATTGCAGGAGCCCAGTCCTGCCCCCTTTAATGTCTGTGCACATGCGGCTCACTTCTGTTGAGCTTCCCATGAAGACAGAGGGCATTATTCAATAACTCCTACTTACCTACTTGATGAAAACATAAATGAGACCATTTCAGATGCTATTTGATGCAAGTGAAATTTGAATCTGAAGAGGCAAACATTTACACTTAAACTTCTCTTTTGAGCACTATCTCCTGCTGTCTAAGGGTAGAGAGGACAGCATGTGACCTATAAATGAGTGGGAAACGAGTCAATATGGCCAATACTGAACACAAAGCACATCTTGCAGCCCATGAGACTTTATTTCAAGGCCCTATTTGAGGCCAGATTTTGCTGTGGTATGCATTCAGAGTTAGCAGCTTATTTTGGAGATCGTTCCACTGACATAAAACACGTAAACGTAACAATAGATTGCATCTTCAAATTTAATAATATATCTACATATTTAAACATATACATTTTAAACGCATCTCTTTTTCATTTCAGTGAGTCTGGTGAAGAAGAGAGCCGAGTAAAAGCCCTGAAATCCTTTACTGGAGTTTGCAACAAGCTCAGCTTGAGCACCAGCAATTCAAACTTCATCGACTTGAAATGCCAATGTGATTGCAACTGCTCCAGGGCCATCACCCACTGCATCGGGCTGGTGGACCAGAGATGATACAGCATTGTACCAGTCCACTCCCACTCATCCTTGTCATTAAAGGGAGCTAGTGCTATTTCTGTTAGAACCACATTTAGAAATCCTAAATTGCTGGCTGTCTTATGCTGGCAACTGCACAAGCGTTACTAGTTTGATTATTAGCTGCTACCTGGAAGCTGGTGGAACTGTCCCCCCACTGACCAGGGGACAGAGATGGAGCAGCACTGCCAAAGTTCATTCCAGCACCTGGCACAAGCCACTTCCAAAAGCTTCAACCTTCTTTTCATATTCTCACCGTACACATACAGCAACCCATTTACTTAGGTAAAAAAAAAGAAAAAAGAAAATCCATTTTTTTAATCAAACCAATAATTATTTCATTCTTCTAATACTGTTTAGTGAAAGGAAGACAGTGATTTACTTCTAAAAAACTTTTAGTGATTTAATATTTGAAAGTTTTTATATTTTTGTTGCACGGGTTGATGGGAAAGCCATTAACAATTTTGCATACACCTTATTAGAAAGGCTGCCCACATCCCGGCTCAGACAGAGCATAGCCTGATAAAAAGGCTTAATACATAAATGCTTGTTTGTGTTTGGAAAGTTCCTGGAGCTTAGCCAAACATTCAGTGTGCTGAGGAAATACAGAGAGACAAGGGCCTGCTTTTAAAGCAATTCTTGTCTGCAGCTCTGTGTTATCCTGAGTGACATTTTGTCCAAGTACAGTAATAACACACGTCCTTACCTGCCGCTGAAAGCAAAAACCAGATTTTAATACTTGATGGAAACATTCTTGCTTTTGGGAGCATCCAGAGCTGGGGAAAAAAACATTCAGCTTATAAAAATTCTGATTTCCTCACATATAAACGAGCCGGTTTCCAACAACAAAAGCCTCTCAGATAGTGGGTGTAATCTCCAAGCTGCTGCCATGACGGTCCTTTAGCAACACCTAGAACTTATACAGAGATGTTTCGCCACGTATGGCAAGGAGGCAGAGCACTTATTGCTCCGACTTACAAACAGGGAGCCGAAGCACAGGGCAGGGCAGTGACTTTTACCCCAGCCCCTCCAGCAGGTCAGGACCAGGATCTCCAGCCTCCCGGGTCCCAGCAGACCCAAGGCACAAGGTTACAGCCCAGCCACCTTCAAGGTGACTGCTCTCATCCTGATCCAGGGAGAAACCATAAGCACACAGTGCACGCATGTTTGGCTTTTACTGAAGTCAGAGAGATACAAGCACACGAGGAAGGTTTGACTAATCTGCCAAGCTAAGTTGACACACACATCTAAATGATATACCAGGCGATCTTACAAAAATACGGCATCTATTTTTTATCCTGCTTCCTTTGTCCCTCTGGTCAAAGGACACTAGGGCCAAGGGATGATCCAGCAAGAGACAAGTCCCAGGAGAAACCCAGAGCTGGCATTAGTTATCTATAAGCTCCCAGAAAGCAATGATTTTTCTCCCTAGGGTGATGGGCAGGTGTTTCTCACAAGTGACAGCAAACTCACTGATTCCCATTGTAAAAAAGTTACCCTAAAAAACAGGCTTATGCCTGCCTGAGTAGCTCTACATGCGAAAGGCAAGACCATGGTAAATGCTTCCTACTGCAAATAGCCTCTTTCAATGTCATGGATGAAAGTGCTGAATCCATTGCTACAGAAGCTCCCTTTGAGGTGCACAGCACTGCTTGATGAATCTGACCCTGAGGAGCAGCTCTGAGCTGGCCTCTCCGCTTTAACGGGTCTGCATTTCCTTGAGGGTTCTCTCCAGAGTGTGGTAGGAGAGTGATGGAGGGGGAAGTGATAGGTCTGTAAAATCAGGAATGGGAAGGTAGTGAGAGGGCAGCTATCCCCAAGTTGATAAACGGGGGTGAGGAGGGGAATTTGATGAAATGATCAGACAGCAGATCTAACACAAATTAAATAAAGTGCTTTCTTACACAGTTAATTTATGGAACTCCTTGACATAAGTTATTGCACAAGACAAAGGTTTCTAAAAGGATTTAATAAGGGACTAGACAAAGTCATGAAGACTTAGTACCTAAGGGTACAGCTTGAAAGCCTCTAAGCCAGCAATTGCTAAAAACTGGAAAGGTTTATCTGAGACGGGCTCAATGCCTATTTATTTCTTGTGCCTTTTCTATGCATCTGCCACTAGACAGACTTTGGCTGACCAGATGATGGCTACTTCCATGCCATCCATGGCAGCGAGCAGGACAGCGTGCAGATAAACCACTGCCCTGGCAGATTGCAGGAGCCAGCCCTTCACATGCAGCATCGGCCTCCAGACAGCAAGGACCAGCAACCCATTTCTGCCAAGATCACTGCTGAGGAACTTACTTTGCTTTTCAAAGAGAAGAGCTTTAATTTTGTCTGCCCATGGAGTCACCATCCTATGTGTACATGCCCAAAGGCCAGCCCTATCGTGGCTCGTAACGTGACTAGCAGACAGGTCAGAGCTGTCCTCCGGTGGTTTTCACACCACCACTTAGATTATCCTTATTAAGTGGAAGAAGATATTTTAAGGTCTTTTTCTCTTATTAAAGCCTCTGTCACAGAAGTTACTTGGCACCACAGGTTTAATCTTCTGCTGAGTCCAAATTTCATGTGTTTGCATTCATGAGAAGAGGGACAGGATGTGAGGAGGAAATTGGATCAAATTAACCTGCTCCCATGGCAAACCACAATAATAACAAAAGTGGAAAATGGCAGAGAATTAAACTGTTCTTGACAAAAACTGTAATGACCTCCAAGAATGACTCTAAAGTAACTGTCCAAGTAATAGTTTTCAGGTGTAATTTCAAGGATATGCTATGCAAACTCCCCTTGCAGAATTTCAAGCTACCAGTTAACAAGCCTGAAAAAAGAATGAATGAGAAGGAGAGGTAATCAATACTATAATTAGCAACACTGTAATCTGAAACAGGGTGATTTGGTTAAGTAAGGACAGGTAGATTGGATCAGGGAAACTCTGAAGTAAAGAGAGGAGTTTAAGTCTGGTTTGATTTTACTACTGGAAAACACTTCAAAATAAGTTGTAACAGAGTGCCTGCTCCATTTCAAACTCAAAACAATAATTGAGTGGAAAAAAAGCCACCCAAACAAAAAACCAACACGCTATGATTTTAGATAGGATAGCCTTAATTAGTCAATCCCCAAATACAGAGATAGCATCAAAGTCAGGGCAAAATTAGAATGAAAGGCCATCTGACACTGGGCCAATCCTCTGAATAAAAAGGATTTCCAAAATAAAAGTATTTCCACTGAGTGGAGAAAAGAGGCTGTATGCTGCATTTTCTTTTTTAAAGCTGGCTGAAGTAGCCAGGGCTGTGTTTTCCAGGGATTAATAAAAGAGAGAGAAAGAAAAACCTTGTTATTGTCCTTGTAACAGTGGCTGTGGCACTATCTAAATGCTGCTGTTTAGAATCAATACTTCTGAAAATGGTGTCAGTTGCCATCATGTCAAAGAAGAAATTCAAGAGGTTGCTCCTGAATAGTAACAAGAGACTGAAACGTCATCTTCAGGATAACGCTGTGTTCTGACACACCAGCCACGGGCCACATCTAGGTGACACAAAAGCACTCTGGGCATATCAATGCACAGCTGATCATGGACCAGGGACAGTAGAAATATAACTCATGCCTTCAGAGAAAATAGAGCAGTGATACAGCATTGTTATAACACACCTCCTTAATCTAGTCAAACTTTACAGGAAAGAAAGAAAGCAATATTTAGGGGATTTCCACTAAGTATAAACAATAATATATTACCCTAAGGGCTTAATACTGCTATACTGAAAAAATCTCAGAAATGTAGCACAACTGAGAATCCCACATTCCAGTTCAGTACAGCGAGCACTTCATAGGGGATTCATTTGTCCATCTGCAAATAACCTGCAACAGGTGTATTTACATATGAAAATTAATTCAGACTCCATCTGTGAAAAGCTAGGTACTTCAGGAGGGAAATCTTTCCTTCTATGACTGATGGGTAGACCAAAGCAGCATTGCAGATGACTAATGCTAACGATAAATCACATTTCTCCAGTCAAAAAAAAAGATAATCTAATTCTGTGGCCAAGATAGAGTTTTATTTAAAATTTGTACAAAAAAAAACCAAACTAAGAAAGCCTCAGTACCAATTAAAAAAATTTTTTATATATATATATAGGTATATATATATATAGCATTGAGTTAGTCACCAAGGTACTCTTATCACATAGAGTGAACCAAATCCTCCTTTCAGACAACATCCTCCAATGTCAGGAGAAATGAGCGCAAGGGCACTGGATAGAAGAATATTGGCCAAACTTCTGTTTCTTTCTTTAGACACATCTGAGTCCCCCACATGGACAATTAATCTCTGTTTTAGGAGTCAGCTCGTGGAGCACAGTTGCGGTCAAAGCCGTCGCTGCAGTGGGTAGATGACTTTGCGCTAGATCCCTATTTTTTTTCACGGCTCCTCTGATAGAAGTTGGCTTTGAGGCAAAGAAACAACTTGGTATGAAGACACAAAAGCAAGCAAAGGTCTGAAAGGCACTTGGATCTCACTGCTAACATCCCAAGACAAACCCCTAGACCAAAACCAGGTTAGATCATACCATAAAATAAAGGACAAGGTGCAGTTGAGACTTAGGAATGGTTTAACACGTCAGTGGATGAGTTCAGTATCTGTTTCTATACTCCTCCCAATTTGTTGAAGCCAATTTCGGTAAGAGTGCAAGGAAAAAAAGCCCTGCAATTTAAATAGACCTTTCTGACTGTCAGTTAGATTGATTACAGTTTTCTGCAAACAATACATTTTTAAATAGTTCTTTACAGAGTTTATTTTACTCCCAAAATTTTCCCTATTATAAAACCCTCATAACAAACGCAATCACATTTCTATTCACTGCCTCTCCCAAGTCTTCCTCCCTCCCCTTTCTCTGGCCACCTGTTAGCTCTCCCTTCTCTAAATTTAACTCCCTTAGCTTTGTTTGGTAACCTTTCCCTCATGCCCTCATTATCCAAATCCTGCTCCTGCTGTGGTAAAGCTGGTGGGGGGCTGGACTTGGATTGTTATTTTGGAAATGGGCAGGGGAGGAGGTAATGAATCTGTCCATCAGTAGAGGTCTATTTATGGATTTTTTTTCTAATAAATAAGCAAAATTTAAAACCCAAGGTCTCTATCACCTTTTACAAAAAAATTTACAGAGTAAAGTTAACACTGGAACATTGTAGAACATCTCAAAACAAGGCTCATTTCTGGTTATCTATTACATTGCCTGACTGGTAAAAAGGCACTGGGTAGTCCTTTACAGCTGTGAAAGGTGAATACAAGCAGAGTGCAATCGTAACTCATTTCCTCAACACTTGCTCAGCATTAACACAAGTGACCATGGAGAAACTGTGGACAGCACAGGGGCACAGTCCCACAGCTGCCTGAGGCTCCTGTCTACAGCAGGGAACACAGTCCTGTCCTCAGCCAGCTGCTGCTCCTTGCCCCCATCTCTAACTCAGCACACACAGCACGTTCAGCAGCGATTCCCTTCCTATCTGTCATGACTTGGTATTTAGGAAACTGCCTCCTTCCTCTTTCATCCCACCAACCATAAAGGTTCCTCACTTATCCTTGGCCAAGGTAGACCCGAATGCTGACTTAAGAGTCTCTCCACAAATTGGTGATGATATTCAGCCACCCTTCAGCAGGCACATGTATGGAAGTACATTGCTCAGAAAAAAAAAAAAAGGGACTTGCAGAATGAAAAGGCAGGGAAGTGATGACAAGGCAAGTCTAATTGGAGACCTTTGTCTTCGGTCACTTCCCAAAGAGGATAACAAATAGAGTAAATCCACACCACTGAGTAAAGAATACACTGCTCTGAATATTGCCATTTTTGTCTAATTTCACTTGCAGCACTTTTGTCCAAACTTTGCTGTGTAAATTGCAGCTTGCTGTTGGAGTTCTCATTGACCCATTACACACACACAAAATAACCCAGAACCGTTTGGAGACGGAAAGAAGCTCCAGGTGCAGCATGGTACAGCCATCCTGACCATCAGGGATGTAGGCCGCGGGATCCCAATGGAAAGAATAATGGCAGCCTTTCCCCACGTCATGTTCAGTGTTTCCTGTTCTGCCAGCCTTGCCCAACACTCTTCTACAAAGTCTTGTCTGCCCCAACAAATCTAACCTTGAGCTAGTACAGCTTCAAGACTCTATGGAAACAGGCTGATGCACATAAAAGCCACGCAGGCAACGCATAGTGAGGTTACTAAATGAATTAATTTGGATGCAAGTAGGGGAAAAAAAGCTGTATTCATATTTCACCTACAGAGAGGGCCTGGAAAACTCTGCTCCCACAAAGTACACACTGATTTTGAAAATATAGTCAGCTTGTGTTGGGACACAAAGGGGAGATATTTTTAAAATGCCAGAGTCAGTGGCATGACACCAGGCGTTGGTTTAATTTCATTCTCATACTTGCTCAGAGCCAAAATGAGTCATCTTCCCCATGAAATACAAATCTGTACACAACGCTAGCTGTTAATTACCTTTCCTGTCTCCATTAAAGAGCGAAGTGACAGTTTCAACCTCTCCCTGGGTGAGCATTGTGTTCTCTCGCTGTCTCCATCCCTCGCCAACAAATCTGCTGCTACAACTCAAGTGGCACTTGAGATATTCAGTCTAGCATTTCAACAACAGTATAATAACTGATAATTTGACAACAAGAAGCCATCTTTAGAAAACTCAAGCCAGTTGTAACCACAATAGGTAACACGTGAAGATATTTCTTCACCAGGTGAAGCTGCAGAGCAGCTCATTTGGCCCCGTCCAGCATTGATCACTCCAAGGCTGGGAGAAGTCATCTCCGAAACGTTGCTCCATTGAACCAGGAGTTATATCCTTCATTTATTTACATGGCTATATTATTGTGTACATATAGTTTTGAGAAGAACAGGACTCAAAGTAGATGACACAGTGATGGCTCTGTGCATCCCCAACCAAATACCACTCTTCAGCTCTAAGGGAGAAACTTTACAGCCACACTGTCACCTCAGTGACCAGGATACACTCCTTTTGTCACTCCTACCTCCCAACTCCGTTGACATCAAGTGGTTCACCAAAATTTCACAAGCTGCTCAGGTGCCTTTTAACCTTTGCACAGCACATTAACTGAAAGGAATGCACATGTTATAGCAATTGCCCCCAGTAAATATTAAAAACCTGAACCCTCCCTGTATTCCAGAAATTAGTTCTGCTTGTTCTTTGGGCTGTTACATAGGAGACTCTCAAGTCTCTCAAGTCTTCTTGTGTAACCGTGAACAGCGGAAACAATATTTTTTTTCCCCCAATACAAAAGAATGTGGTTTTGTGGAGCTGTTTATTTATAAAGTGAATTATCATAAGATTTAGAATATATTCATAAGAAAAAAATTAAAAAATATTGAAGTTGCCATTCATTTACAGTTGTAGCAGAAACTCACTCCTATGCAAAGATGAAGATCAATACAAGACTTAGCCCAGTGAGTCCTTGAGATGCAAGTAGATTAGCGTACTCCTGCTGAGCCTTTCCAGAAGGGCAAACCTCACCTGCACGCACATTGCAGCAGTAAGAAACAAAAATATACAGGAACTGAAAACATTGCAGTTTGAAAGCCTTCAAAAGTAGCAGGGTAAATAGTAATACTCACTTCCATTTCTGTTCATAACTGCAATGCCTTACCCACTCAGAACAACCTCCACTCGAAACCTCAGAGCAGCTCGCTAACCCTAATCAGGTCTCACCGGACACCTCTACATTAGAAAACACAGCTAATAAATCTTTAATACTTCGTGTCACTACAGGAGAAGATTTATGTGTTCACAGTAAGGCACTGGATCATTTGCTTGTACCATGCCACAGGTCATTCTCTTAGCTCAGCTTGAAGGCCACTGTAAAAATATATATATTTTTTTTTCTTCTTAAACCAGCTGCACCCAGCTTATTTACTTATTCATCTGAGTAAGTAAATACAAACATCAGTGTTGATATCTTTATAACATCTTTTCCACAGAAGAACCATGGATTTATACTGGGATATCCAGTACTCCGATGAGCCCTTTACATTGTTAATTTATTACTCTACGTAGTATGTTGTGTATTGAGCAGAACAGCTTCAACTGCAACCAGTTCATGACTCATCTACTCTGTGTTTACAGGGGAAAGCCTTGAAATTATTAGAAATAAATGCACAAGAGGACTAGCGTTATTTCTCAGAGGCAGGGAAATTCCAGTTACCACCCATATTTTATCTGAGAAACTAAAGCGTACAAGAAAATAATAAAGGAAAGTCTTGATCATTAGAGTGATTTCATGAGGGTATCTAAAGAACAATGCAGAAGATTGAAATTCAGCCTTGCAAGGTTAATTGTAGAAAACTCATCTACATGAAATACGCTGCCTAGTGTACTGCTGCCATTTTCTTTTTTTTTTCATAAAATAGTTTAAAGCTAGTTATTCATTTCATTGAACTTTTCATAGGGTTTTTCATCACATTTTACCATTGTGGCAAGTGACTAATGACCTTGAAAAAATAAAAAGTAGCCAGATGAGCATTAGCAGAATAATACATACTCCAGATTAAGGAGGGAATGTTTAGCTTTTGCTCAGTGAGGTCTGTAGCTTGCTCGACAAAGAATGATTTATAGGGAAAGCAACAGGAAAACTCACAATGTTTTTGAGATACAGAGTAGGCATAAGCAAAGCCGCAGCTCAATGCAAGCGCAGAATCCTAGCCAGCCACCATGGAAATCCTAATACGCTTTTGTGCTTGAGCTCACCTAACCTGTACCCATCTTATTTAATTCCTTGAATTCAGGACTATCATTAATAACATGCTCTGTTGCATTTTCTTCCCACAGACTGAGGAAGAAATGGGAACAGAGTCACAGCTAAACAGGGTAGGACGAGGGTCTACTATTTTCCTTTCAAACAAAGAAGGAATTATTCCACAGTGAGTAGCTGAAGGTGCAAGATGCATTGTTAAATAGTCCCAGTGGTGTGGCCTGTTCGTGGATGGCTTGCTCATAACTCTCACTGTTCAGTATTTTTATTCTCCTGAGCCTCATCTCAGTTATACTTGAACACAATTTAAGTGTTGCCCCATGTGATTCTTTACACAGCCCCAGCAGATGACAATGTATTACAAAACCTGAAGACACCATACACAGCTGAAAGTGCCCAAGTGGGCTTGCCCCAGACCCTGGTCAGGAGAACCCGATAGCTGATCAGGTGGGGTGGGATGGGAACCAAACAGAAAAAAAAAAAAAAATAGGATCTTTAAGCATATCTCTTCATCCTGTTTCTATTCAGAGACCTCATTACTTCAATATGGGAGCAAGAACTATTTTTTTTCATTTAATTTTACAAGATTTCATAGGTAGATTGAAGTTCCTCTGTAGTTACTCTCTCTGTACTTGACCTGGTTTATCTCTTTTATTGTAAATAGAGTTAAGAGGATGCATGTCTATTTTAATAGGTGTGGTTTTTCCCCACTTTTACGTTTTACAAGAGCAATCAGCTAAAAGATAACGCTACTGTTCTGACCTAGTAGAATTTCACATCTACTTAGCAATCCTAGAGGTTATTTCAGTTGCAAGTTAGTCAAGAGCCAGACTCTTGCTTTTTAGTTGCAAACAAAAAAAAAAAAAATGCCAAATGCAAAAGGAATTTTTCCAGGTAGAAGTGTTTTGATGGATGCATGTGTAACTGTTGCATCCTAAAATGCCTTCGGAAACACAAGACACCATGCTGAGAGGTTGGCCACATATAGATTACCCAGTTGGAAAATTATTTTGGACCTAAAGTATCTGTATTTCAATTTTATGGGTAATTAAATCTAATGTGTTACCATTCAGAAAGCAATTAAGTCCAATATCTAGAATGCAGTTGTCCTCTTCCAGTGAGTGATGGAGAGGAAGCAATAGGATTCACTGTGCTGACTGATTATTTCCAGGAACCCCCCTGGCAACCTTAGGTCCTCTCCTAAAATGTGGAATTGGGCAAAACACAGAGGTGGAGCAAGATGTTGTCCCTTGAGCTACACTTTGCACATGCTATCAACTCACAGCCACGCTAGGTGCATTAGCTGACGGGGTGGAGCCTGGAAAGATCTCCCTAGCTATTACACAGCTTTCTCCGGGCATTCTTGTAATAAGGAGACAGGAACGGCCAAAGATAAGACAGACCAGGGCTGCAGCAGTGTTTTCTGTTCTGAGGCAGGCTTATGTAACAGTACCCACTAATACCACAACATTTGTTTTAAATTAAATTATTAAATATTATTAACTTTAGCAACATTGGTGCACTGGGACATAACTGTGATCAAAAGGTTCACCCAAGGTTAGGAAGAAAGTTGGTTGCAAAGTCACAAATCCAATCTAATTTCTTGTTATGCAGCCCTATGCTTTGGGAGGAAGATAATTGTTACTAAAGCGGGTAGTCGCCATGAATAAAAACTTAATAATTGAGAGTGTGTATAATGCCTATTTTTTTTCAGCGTGACTATGGAACAAGGAAGGATATTGGTAGGGAAAAAGTAAAATAAACTTAGCAAACAATACCTCCACAAACACCACATCAAATTACATCTCAGAGATGCTATTACAATCGTAGTGGCCTAGCCAAAGCATTGGTCTTTTTGATAGGAAAAGTTAGCACCAAGCAGAGATTCTTAAAACGTTTTTCTCTTCCTCTGCTATTTTTATACCATTATTTGAATGCATCATTTTGCCACTTTTTTCATGACTGGGCAGCTTAGTGATAAGCCAGAGCATTACAAGAGCTTTCTCCATCTTTGAGAGCAATACGTAATATCATTAGACTTCCAGTTTGCTTTGGCAGTGACATGTTCAACGGACAAGCCCGTCTCCCCGTTGCAGAGATGGGATCGGCTCTGACTAAGCAAGATAGAAGAGGAGCATTAGCAGAAACCTATTATCTCTGTTCCATTTTCCCAAAGTGTAACCAAGGCTTCTGCGACAGAGGATAAATGAAAACATTTATCGTCTGATAAAAATTAGTAAGCCGCTCTAACACCTGCCTGTACTGGCACATTTCTTTGCCTATTTCAGTGCAATAGGGTGGCTTCAGACCACGAGCAGCAAGCAGCGGTGAGACCTCAGCAACCCACCGCCCAAGGGCCCAGCTTGAAGAGCACAGGGTGAAGCTAAAAACCCTGGCACCACCACTGAAAGGATTAACCTAATTGGTGTATAGCTCACATTTCTGCAAACTAAAGGAAAAAAAAAACAACAAAAACAAACAAAACACCCCCAAAACAAACAACCCTGGTCCTGCTCCTCCGCCTGCCTACATGCTCGCCTCCCCTTTTTTGAGCTGGCAATTACCCCGTCACCACTGCCCAGGCTGCTTTTGGGCCACCACCTGCTGCACCATCATGGCCAGACACTCGAAGTAACATCATCCCTCCCTGGGTGCTGCTGGAAGATGAACATTTTCAAGGTGCCAGGCTTGCACTCTGTTGTCTTGCCTGGCTAGTTTTACACCCTGGCCCATGCAGGAGAATATTAACAACATATGAGGGCTGCTAACGGCTCCTATCTCTGCATCAGATCCTCCCGACCTGGCAGTGAAGCGTGACACATCAGGAATTTCCCAATTTGTTGACTGTCACAGGTTTGCTTTCACCTTCCTGGAAAATCAGTCCCTGGAGTAAAAAGCCAGATTTTCAACTCTCTACTTCAACACCTCCATTCAGCATGTGCTGGTTAATGATGGTGTGTAATAACGAATAAACAGCTCCTGGCTCTCAGCTGATGGTGCGTTACTGCCAGATAGGAAGGGGAAGGTGAGACATGCAATTTCTGCTGGCTGGGATCTCTCTGTGCGCACACAACCCTGACAGCCTCCCAAACTTGTCCTGCTGACGTCGTTAGCACTCTCCTAACTCTTTGCTGTCAGCATATCGCTGTATTCTGGAATTAAATAACTGACAGTCGCAGAGCCCCCGGTGTTTAGTGATATGGAAACAGGCAGTGTTTTGGTGATTTCCCAAAAACGACATCCCAGCATAGAAACTAAACCAGGGTGATGGAGGCAGATTATCCCAGAAAGCTTTATGCTTACAAAACCTGGGCCCCACGTGAGTTTGAACGAGGACCAAGCTGGAGCCTGCAGCAGCAGAACGTTGTTCATAGAGTTTGAGTCTGCAGCACCCACAGTGCAAGAGAGCTCCAGGGCTCAGCAGTTGCTTTCTGCTTGTCTCCTGCCAACTGCACTTGACCTACTAATATCAAATGTTAAGAATGAAGGAGAAATGCTTTTTGGTAAAAGCAGGAAACACACACATCAAAATAAAGCATCCTCCCAGGTGCACAAGATCGTAAAGAAAACAGCCTAAGATTTCATCAAATTCTTATTATCCCTTTTCATATCTGTACCTGATACCAAGACATCTGTATCCCAGCTGTCAGGCTTCTTTCCATTATGCAGAGGAACAGAAGATGTCATATGCTGACACCTTGAAGCACTTTGAGATCAGCCAAGTGCCTAAATGCCTTTGCCCAATAACTTCCAATTAACCCTCACTTGATTCAAGTGAGGTAGCAGGGACACATTGGATATCAAATTATTAAAAAAAACTTTTAAAAAAATTAAAAAACCTCTTTCAGGCTTTAACTCCTCTAGATTATTGTTCACTGCCTACATAATCCCTTTGATGCATTTGATTCTGCAGACGATTATTTTTACCAGCAGAGCTCCAGAGGTGGCACAAGCACCCGGCGGAGAACCCATCTGAAACAAGTTCTCAGCATCAAACAGAGCTGGGCAGAGCCTGCCCCTCCTTTGCACAACGCAAACAACATCTGCCCAGACACAGCGCAGTCGCACCGTACTCCAAAGGGCAGGTTTAAGTGCTGAAATGGGCAGGATCCTGCAAAGTCAAGTGGTAACATTTCTCTTCAGGTCTGTAAGCAGCATTTACCTACCTGTGGCCTTGGTCAGGGTGAACACCAGGTACCAAACTTGGTCAAGCTGGCGGGAGCATGTCACGCAGTGCTCATGCGCCTGGAACGTGTGGGCAGGATCCTGCAGAGTCATGATTTAACAGTTCCCTTCAGGTCCATAAGCAGCATTGATCTTGCCTCGGTCGGGGTGAACACCAGGTACCAAACTTGGTCAAGCTGTTGGGACCGTGTCACGCAGTGCTCGTGCATGGAGGAACGCGGGGAGAACGTGCGGGCAGGATCCTGCAAAGTGACAAATGCTTTGCTGTCAAGTGCTGCAGAAGGCCCATAGGACTTGTCTTCTGACACCTCTGCTGCTAAATTAACAAGTAGCATAACAACATGACAAGGGATTTAAAAAATTAAATCTTCCCAGACACTCCCTGGGGCTGCTTTTGCTGCAATAAGCAGGCTGGAAGTGCCGCTGCTTGTGAGATGCTATGTTCCCACATTTCCTTGTTTTACAAGAAATGGATTTCTCTGGTTAGCGAATCTTTAATGTGACAAAAAGAGGGGATGCGGTAATAGAGCTGGAATGCTTTTTCTTGGACATCATGATGCAGAAGGCTGCCTATGGAAGAGTGTTCATATTGTTCCTGACCTGTCTTTACATAACCAATCACTCAGATTAGAGGAAAAAAAAAAAATCACCTTCAGAAGGGATAGACAGAGTGAAGGGTTTGCCTGTGGACTTTTCGTGGTGAGAAGTGCCAGGAAGGGAAATGATGTTGGAGGGGATGGACAAGAGAAGTCACCTGGGCAGGACAGGACAGGCACATCCTGGTCTGTCCCCTCCCAGCTGTTTGAAATACGGCAACGCTTTCCTCAAGAACATGTAGGAGCCCTTGAGTTAGAGCCCACAGCATGTTCCAGCCTCCACCAGCTGAAGCTGTGTTATCAATGGCAGTCTCCTCACTTTCAGTACCTGTCACTGTAAATCACACCCCAGAGCAATGCTTTGGAGAAGGCTTCTAAATCACAAAATAAAACAGGTCAGAGCTGCAGTTATGATCAGTGAAGCAGGAATCAGTGGTGTGCATAATTAAAATTACTGTAGGACTTCCCTATAAATATCAGCCAGAAAAGTGTCTCTGTGTGGGGGCATCAATATGAGATGCAGGAAACAGCCCGCTCTGATGTGACAACGTGACCTTGGAACAACTTTGTTGCCTCCACACCAGAGTAATTACACTGTTGAAGTGTCTGATTGTGTCCCTCTCACCACCGGCAGCAAGGCAAGCCTTTGCAGCAATAAATGTGTAACCACTAACAGTTCAATAAAGATCCAGAGACAGACTAATTCTGCAGTGGCTCCTGCTCCTTGAAGTTCTCTAAAGCTGCAACTCCAAGAGCAAAAGCTCTAGTTTTCTCCTTTAAAACTCTGAACTCAGCTTAAAGATGAAATTCACTCAAGATGATAAATGGATATCATGTAAAGCTTGTCTTACACACGTCTAAGTAATCTACTTACTGCTCATCAATCTTCCCCATCTATGCAGTATTCTCAACTATTTTGCAGTAAGAGAGTCAATTCCTTCAGGGAATTCAAGAAGCAAAATATGTTCCCACTCTTCTCAACACTATGATGACAGCAGATATGGGAATATTAAACGAAGAGTGCTGCTAAAGCTGAGAGCTGCTCCAGATCTCTGTTATTGTCAGATTGAGTTGCGGGGCAAGGGCTGGCCCTCGCTGGTCCCACAGGTCATGGGCAAACCCACACAGCGCATTCTGGTTCTCACAAATACCAGTATTCGCAGTTTCATTGGGAAGGACACAGAGCTGACCAACCAATTGAGTCTGCATTGCAAAACTTCACCATTAACAGGCCACACAAGAGGAGTATTTCTGTTATCAGAGACAACCCAGGAGTTTGGCAAGTGACAACATGCGTGGTATGTCTTTACTCAAAGCTATTTCAAAACACAAATAGTTCAATCGATAATCACTCACCTCCCATTCAGTAACCCAGTAATCCCTTTTTGTCCAGCATAATGCCGAGACGCATTTTTATTGACCCAGTAGTAAACTCATAGGAATTGCCAGTCTTTGACTGCTAATGACCAGGTATAATTCTCCCTGCAGTCAAGTATTTATCAGGCAGAAGGCAAATATGTGATTTATTGACTCATAACGCATTACAGATAAATAATAATGAAAGACCTATGCATCATTCCTGTCAATGTGCTGAAAAGATTTGCTGAATGCACAGGGTCTGGGGGGGCAGGGGAGGGGAGGAGAAGAAAAAAAATCAAAAGTGTTAGCCTGCAAGAACAGGGAATAGATAGAGGCATAAGCTTACTGGGGCACTAAAGGCACCCTGCGCTAGCATGAGCCGAAACACAGCCTGATCTTACCCCCAGAAGGGTAGCATCACCATACTCCAAATTAAATGCTCCAAACTATTCCATAACTTAAGATATAATTGTAAAATATATAATGAAGAAAAAAAAAAAGATCAGATTTAAGAAATTTAAGGAAATCTTTGTCAATCTTTCACAAGCTGAATGAGGAAAAGGAGTATTGAATACATTAATAAATGATTTTCCATATTATATTATTAATGTGCTGTCCAGCTTTCAAAAGTCACAAATTAAACAAAATAAAAGCCCACAATGAACTGAACTGGAACACTATGAAAAATACAAAAAAAAAAATGAGGAAAGAGTTGTTATTCTCAACCATTCAAATATAGATCTTCCTTATAAAGAATAACAGTGGATCTAAAATGGTCATCATCTTTAAGTAAGCTATATAAAGCACTACGAAGAGAAGCATAATACATGACTTATTGCTGCAGCGTTGTCAGGTCACCATTTTATT